>BMAW01065373.1:239852-260136 GCA_019974015.1 Nephila pilipes | reverse complement strand
AAAAAACACCGTTCTGAGCTCAAAAGTTTGATTTTGTAACGGTTCATCATCCTTACTTCACTCAAACAAGGTGTTTAAGGTCAGCTTTCACATTCCCAAATATTTTTTGCGTTCCACGAAAGCTTTGTGAGGTTGGAGAATATAAATATCCTCACTGAGAAAATAAACTCTGTAACCAGAATAAAAGTGATGTCAAAGTCTGCGAAATATAACATTTCCACGAAAAGTAGTGGCACGGCAAGTGGCATTGAAAAATTAATTTTTATTGCTGTGCTAATGAATACAAGCAATGGAAAAAATATTTATGATAATTACTGGAATCCAGTATTTTTTTAGTTAAAGTTTCTGTCTTTTCCAAGGAATATTTTAATTCAAATATTTTATTGTATAAAATGAGGTATTGGCAACATGGAAGTTAAAAATTTTTACTACATTTATGTGCATTCACTTTAAAATGCTGCATCGATAATTCGTAAATACTTCATAAGATTCGTTTAGCGAGTACGATTTCGAATAAGTAACATTAATCAAGATAATTCGATATAAAAACCAACGTTTTTAAAAACAACGTTTTTATATGGTGGCAAAGTTTATTAAAGAAAATTATTGAAATATTAGTTAAAACTGTTGGCTATTTTTAACTTTAAAATTTACTTAAAAAAGAGACATTTTTGAGCGTATTAAAAAATTCATAATACTCATAAAATCAAAACATGCATTTGAAAGTTTGTAAGCCATTCTATTAAAAAAAAAAAAATGGGAACCAGAATTCAGAAAAAATTATTGTGATAAGACATGGTGCCAAATATTAGAAACTTTCTTTCTTGCTCATGATTATTGACTAAAAGTCAGCAACCCTTACTATCTCGGAGATAGTAAAGGGAGGTAGTATCTCCCCTTTGTGAGTACAATAGTTTTACGAGGCGTCATGTGGTGTGGGGAGTGCCCGGTGTTCCCAGAGGGGGAAAAATTTTTTTCCTCAATCCTAAAAGCGCCTAGAGGAAAGAATATTTTGACTTATTAAAATTATTGAAATATTAGTTAAAACTTGTCGCAAACGTCTAAATATTGCATTGTTAGGCGAGTACGAACGATTCCCAAAATTTCAAAGCTCTAGCTTGATGGAAAGTTGGTTAAATTAACGATCGAAAATTTGATGACACACACACTCACACACACACACACACACACACACACCAAGTGAAATTCAGAAAAACGTTGTAAAAAATAAGTTATAGTGACAACAAATTTTTCATGGTTAAATATAAGCTCTATTTTTGTGAAGCAGATCATCTGTGTAGCAAAGGATTGCTGCAATTTAAAATTCAAAAGGAAGAATATTTCTTAAACCCATTTCAATTTCCAACATGCATATAAATATAATGGCAAACATTTAAATATCTATATATTTATAAAACTTTGAAAGAACTATGTATTGCATTGATTGGAAGAGGGAGAGAGAGTACATTGATTGGAATAGAGAATGCTTTTATATCTATTCCACTTTAGCTCGATTTAAAAAAAAGAAAAACGTTAGACACATAATTGATTTTAACTTATCCGATAAATAATTCTTTTCTTACTACTACTAGATATTTTGGGACTTAAACATTACTTTTCTTGAGTTTAAGGCATAATTCTTAAGGTATCAGCCTACCTTTAAAACGCGATTTTCCGACAAAAAGTCAACTTTTTATTTATGGTTTATTATTAAAACCGGATTTCTTAGCTTTCTAGAACAGTTTCAGTTTTGTTTCTATCTTACATAGAACTTGAGTTATAAGCATTTTAATAATAGTCTGTGTCAAATTTTAAAATTGAAATTTTCATTCTGCTACCGGAAATGGAATTTTAATGTTTGTTTTTCATTGATATTTTAAGTAATATCGACATCAAACTATCTTCCAACATGCAAGATGAATTTCCTAAGACCCAAAATGCAAATGAATCTTTTAATAGTGTAATATGATAAAGAGTACTAAAGAAAGTTTTTTTTTATTTGAAAACTGTGAAATTGAGTGCATATGATGCAATTATACAATTTAACGAAGGCTGCTTAAAAGTCATAAATAAGCTGAACATTGAAAATCCGGGATACTTCACTGTAAAAGGATACAAAAAGTTGGATTACAATCGAATCAGGGAATTGAAGCGTTATACAACCTGTTAAATGTAAGCGTACTAAATTTTTAAAGACCATCAGGAAGAAAAAGATAACTTATTTAAGTAATACAGATAGTGAACTTTACAAATCAGGGGCCTTTTAATGTTAAATGTTTATTTAATTAGGTAAGTTTCTGAGTTGAAATGTATTTTCAGTTTTTTCTCAAAATCGAGATTTTCGTATTTTGCTTCAGCGCAAAACATCGTATTGAAAAAAGTTATGTATATAATGTTAAGAAACTTTCATGGAATACTCAATGAAAGTGAATTCAGGACTTGAACCTCTCCTATTGTTATAATGCGATTACTTTGCATTTTATTGATGATAAAAGTCATAACTTATCACAAATTTGTACGTTTTTTCTGTATGTTAAAAGTACGACTTCCTATAAATATTTAATTTTAAGGGTTATAATTGTGAGAGAGGCACAAATCCTAAATTAGATTCAATTCATCATAATAAAATTGACAGAAATGAAATATCTCTATTTAAATTTCAATTTTGGTGTTTTGCACAAGTGCCATTTTACTGCTATTTTTATGTATTTTTTTAGCTGAAATATTAAAACAAGTATTAATTATACAAATTTTACATTGTATTTTAAGTTTTTAATCATATCTTACAGTTTAATGCATATAAAAAGTTATTTTTTTCAATTACTTAAAAAAAAAATCCTCTCCTAAAGTAGGCGGATACCTTAAAGTTTGTAACATTATGATAATGTCAGTTTTTAACTATCCACTTTTTAATTTTTTAAGCTCTTAATATTTTGATGTACATTCTTGATTCAAAGATGAATTATGTTTTGTTTCCAAAAACAGATGCGTCCAAATTTAATATATATTAGCAACAAATATCATACTGATTAAAGTTGTTTTCATACTGAGCTCGAAAAACTTAGAACTTAAATGTGAATGTAGTAGTGGTTGGTTACCGAGTATCGTGAACCGCACTTTGGAGTAATTACCTCCATACACTTCATTGATTTAACACTCTCTTAAAAGGGAAGAAATAACCTTGAATTCCTTATTAATCAGTGTGATTATAAATCATTTTTTTTTAATAAAAAATGATAATATTTGAAAAGTAATCAAACAAGCTAATAGAAAATTGTATGATAGGAATCATGACTGAAATGGATAATTAACCGTAATTTACCAAGATAAAATTCATTAAAGATTAAAGCAATTATCAAGTTGTATTTGGATTGGGAAAAAATATATTATTTATAGGAATTTAACTTTTAACTAATATATTTATTTCAATTAATTCATTCATAATCATTTTTTTTTTTTTTTTTTGTAATTAACAAAATGACAGTTTCCGTAAATTTAAAATGCAAAAAACAAACTGACAGAAAGGGGAGGGGGGATTTAAGCAGATGGCGTAACTAAATCGCTACTTGTTAATTTGGAATAAAATTCTAGATTCAATATGGTCCTTGATCATCATCGTGTTGTATAATAGGAACTGTTGTTCATTATATTCTGCAGAATTTTAGAATCATCACACAGAATGGAAGGATATAGAACGAGGTATGAGTTCAAAAACTCCAGTATCGCTTTAAGTAATTCTACTACGACGTTAACTAAGCAAATTAAAATCAAATGAAAAATCGACATATTATTATTTTTATTTTATCACTGAATAAATTCACTAACTCTAGAAGCAATCAATTGAAAATGAACGGCAGATTTATTATTTTTTATTTAATTTAATATTAGAACTATACATATTGAGTTTAGTTAAGATTTTTTTAACGCCACACTAGAAGCAACACGAAGGCTATTAGCGACGGATTTCGTAATTTTGAACCTCGGTCAAGTGACGAGGACGACACCTGAGCTGGCACCCCCATACATATTGAAGAACTGGTGACGATCTTAACAGTTTTGAACCATGGAGAAACATCATCTACATCGGGAACTTGGTCTTTTAAGCGTCACTTTTGGAAAGCAGTATGATATTTCTCTCTATAAATACAGCTTTTTTTTTTCTCTTTTATTTATCAGCATGTCTCTATGGTGCTTTTCTTAAATTTAATTATTTAATAAACTGCGAGAACTATAATAGAGTTATCTAAACTGTCATAAATCAGAAATTTATTTTTCACATATATATTTTTTTTAATAATTTAAAAGTAACCAAGATCCTTCGGAAGGATAGACTGTGTGTGTGTGAATAAAAATGAATTAACTTCCAATTTAGACATTAAAAAGGATTTGATTAACTGTGAAATAATTTCCATTCTTTTTTAACCTTATTTAATCTCTTCCTTCAATTTTTTAAAAATTATGTTACATTCTTTTATTCTAAAACAAAAGTATAGGTAGAAATGTTCAACTTTTGGTTTCCATTTTCCAATCATATATCCTTTAAATATATCGGTCACAGTAAAATAATTTGGAACGCAGGAGTGAGTTTAATGAAGATACATTATGCAAATATAGCTTCGAATATTCTATTTTAATTTTTTGAATAAAGAAACGCATAATTCTATCACTTCCGTTACATAAACATAATAATCTAAAGATAGACTTCGGGGCATTGACAAATTTATTGAGACCTTCAAGTACTTTTTCCTTTTGACGACAGAGTACCGAAAGCTTACTTAACCTTCATTTCAATGCTAACTTTAAATCAATCGGTACTAACTTGTTATCAAATAGAAGTTAAACGAAGACAAATTATCTTAAGATTTCACTATTATACTACACAAAAAGCCATTTGTTAGACGTTGTTATTTCAAGGATTTCAACTCGTTCGAAATATGTATCTGCTAGAATTTATCATATTCATAACTATAAGGAAATCACGTACTGGACGAGCTTCTAATTTACTTTTGCAAGATATATGCTTTGATGTCGGTAGCCTGAATAAACCCAAAATAATGTACAAATATTTAAGAAATACGTTTTCTCTGGCATTATTTTCAGCAATTGCTCATTTTAACACTTATAACGACCACGTAAACACTAAAAATGACACTGAATTCAAATAAAATTCCTCAATTTCTTTTCATTAATTCTAATTTCTCTTTCTTTTTTCTTTAAGAAACAACTCCCATTACTAGTTAAAAGTTATAATATACTATTTATAAATAAGTTTTTAATATAAATATTTTTCAAATAAAACGAAATCCTGTTTTTTTCTTAGGATAACCGAAAACGAATCTCGTAAAAATATATTTAAACAGTGACTCTTTTTCGGGACATAAAAAAAACACAACGTTTCAAATTTATTGGACAAATACATCAGAAATGCTTAACTTCCTATACTTACTGACAATTCTCTCTAACTATGCAAATGAAAGAGTTGATAGAATCTTGGAAAATATTTTCAAAAAAAGCAAGTAAATTTCGTATTTTAAGTTTCTGGCCATCAATACATCATATTAAATAATTCTTGGAGAAAATTTTACTGCAAAACAATGTTAACGACATATGAAAGTAAAAAAAAAATTCATTTTTAAATCAAGATTTTATTTAAAGATGGATCAAAAAATATGAAAATATTTTTAATGCAAAATAGCATATAATCTATAGAAACTTGAAGAGCTTAACTACGATACCTAGGTAATCACCGAAAAATTAAGTACCATAACTACTTATACATGAGATCAAAAGAAGAATTGAAACTCTCTCTCTCTTCAAACTTTTATAAATAACATATTATTTTACATTTAAAAAACCATTTTTATACCTTTTAGTCCATCTTCAAACAAAAGCTTGATTTAAAAATATTTTTCATTGATATTTATTTAGTTTTTTTTAGTCTAGATATTGAAGACTTTAAAAAAGCAATTACGTGAGCTATGCATGTGAATAAAATTTCAACTCCATAGGACGTTGTTAAGTATCAGGCTCAGGTCTTCCTAACTTCGTAACATAATATTTTATTATATTGTCAATGTAGTTATACGCATTTGCAAAATTTTAGCTCGATCGGATGATAGGAAGCGGATTAAAATTTGTGCACAAATTTTGAAATAGAAAAACACAATTTTTTATACACATGTAGGTATATCGCAAGTTAAATAAAAGTTTCTAAAAATAATTCACTCTTTAGGCCTATTGTTAAATAATTTAAGGATTTGAAATTTTGGCAGAGATTGTGAAGAGTTAAAAATCAAATAAAAGATGCGAAAAAAGAATGCGCTTCATTATTAAAAAAAATTTAAATTGCACACGGAATAAGAATAATAAAAATTTATATGAGAAAAAAATGTAATTGTAATAGTTGTATATCTGCACTTCTGGTATTATACACTGGTTTTATATGTTGGTATTACATGAACTTCTAGAATACACTAGTTTTTTTTTATTACACGTTAGACATATTTGCACCTATTATATACACATTTACGCTCCATCATTACCATATTGTTTCTATACGTATATTTTTATATTATCGCAAAGACTCTAAAATTCTGTTTTGGTTTTAAAATGAAACAGAAAACACTTTTCAAAAGATTTTTATACATTTTCCTGAATAAATTACACAAATCATGTATTTTGCCTAAATTCAAAATTATAGAGTGTTCGCGAACTTTCTTACTCATAATAATTATTGGTCACGGTAGCTGTGTGGTCACGAACGCGAGATCCCAGCTAGCGTTGTTTCTATCGAGTAGTTGATTCCAGTCCTGATTTCACTACATACCTACCATGTAGCGGGAATGATGCACGTAAAATCTGCCGTAACGCCAAGTCCTCAAGATGATGTAGTGTGGAAGTTTGGCAAGTGGGATTAAAATTTAAGTGTCGTCTTCGTCACTTGAACGATGTTCAAAATTACGAACTAGTCGTCAATAACCCTCAAGTTGCTGATGTGTGGAAGGAGCCGTAAACCTATTTCAGTCAAAAAGAATTTACAAATTATTTTTAATGATATTTTTGGAACTCCCTTCCCTCTCTTTTCACTGTTTTACGCGTTTTCCAGCAGGAGAGACAAGTTTTTTCCAAATATTTATTTTGAAATTATGCATATTTTAATGAGTTTTAAAGCAATTTGATTCTTAGAAATCGGTTAAAAATAAACTACATTAGGTTTTGTTACAGGCAAAATTAATATTAATAAAAAGAAGAATTTGTAAGTGCGTGTGTATGTGGACGATGTAGCACAAAAAGATGCAGAGACACGAAATTTGGTACCAAGAAATTATGGACAATGATAATATGCACCAAATTTTTTTCTTCTAAATTAGGTTAAAATTCCTTAAAATTTAATGCTCAAGTGACTGATAATACTGATTTTGTCTTCATTTCTCCTACTTTCGGAACATCTTGCGTCACCCGACGTCTCAATCTTCTGTTGCTTCTGACTTTATATTCAAGAAGGTATTTGAAGATCGTTATATTTATTCATTTGCTTGATCTTAGAAGAATAGTTTTTTGGAGATTCTCATTTTTATACATTTGTTTTTTCTCTGTTGTAGAATTATGATCCTGTTTCGAAATAGTAATTTAATCGCGATATCTGACGAGTAATTGAACTTCCTGCAATTCAAATTTTATCAACAAAACTCTCCAAATTTTTGCAGCAGCATGTGTGATATTATTAAGTCCTTCTATTCAAAATATATTTTCCGCATTCTTTAAATATCTTAATCTGAAATATACTTTCAGATTTTTGTACAATATAGTTGATACTTTTTACGCCTTTTTGTTTTTCCATAATACTTTATTTGCATTGTGCATACGTTATCTACATCTTAAACATCCGCATTCGAACTTATGGATATGGGTTCAAGTCATGGATTCGTATTTTTCCCGCTGTGTACCTATTTTTTTTCGTTTAATTCAAATTAATTTAAAACTATTTCTTAAAAAATTTGTTTTCTTGAAATAAGTTTTTACAAAATATTCTTTCATGATTTTTAAAACTTTTCTTAATAAATAATGTTGAAGTGATTTTTTAACACTTTTGAACCAATTTTCGAACGATACATCGCAAAATTACGATTTGTGCATTATCTAAGATTTAAGTATTTTAAAAGAATATTTATTTTATTTCAAATGAGTAATCTAATTAACGTATTCTTAGCGAATTTTCGAAACTAACACTGAAAAGAGTCAACTTTGGATTTCTTTTTTAATTTTAAAAATTGTTTCGTCCAGAAACCCTAGCAATCCAAGCACATACGCACAACAAACACCACAGTATTCATATGGTATACGGAATGGACGTATATATATATATATATATATATATATATATATATATATATATATATATATATATAGGATGTGAAATGTGCCTGAAGCTAGCACGCTCACCACGCAGCACTGTGAAAGAGGAGATAGTGTTGGCGCGGAACAGTGGGGAGACGCAGCTGGGAAGTAAGCGAGTACGAACAATGAAAATCAAGGTGCTTGGGAAACCAAAAGGAATTGGAAAGGCTTTATCTGCAAGCTTGGAGGGAGCCATCGGGAGAATCAAAGAGGTTTCTTTCGCACAAGGTAGCTGGCGAATATATATATATATGAGGTCTGAGAAAGGTCTTCAATTTCCAGTTCAATATCAGTCTGAGCACAAAAGTGAGTGATAAAAAAATGGCAGGAAATTTAATATAACAAATGAAGAGGAAAATCTTGCGAAAAATAACACACTTTTTATGAGATAGGTTTTATGAACTCAAAAAAAAAAAAAAAAAAAAAAAAATTCCCTTTTAATAATGAATATTTTATTTTCTGCGATAAATAAGTCAGTAACTTTCTACTAAATGCCACACTTCAGTAGAAACAAAGAGTCCATAGTGATTTGACCGCACTCTCAAGTACATAAAGGATATAAATGCATAAAAAATTATGTAATGCTAGTAGGGAGTGGTGGGATAATGATGTAATATCTTCCACAACGATACATGGAGACAGCCTTAATCACTAAAGATTACAATTTATGGGAGATAATTCATTTGAGTGAGATATCTGATAAGTGTTCAGGCATAAAAAGGACCACTGTGACGTTATGTATAGCATTCCTCATTTATCAGATACGAAAAACTATAATAAATGTAGATGTGCTAATACTGAAAGGACGCATAGTATCGGTGTGGCTATCTGCTACAAATAGTTTCCTTTTCTACGTAATTAATTAAGCAAAATTGAAATTTCTATACAGCTTCTTATGAATGAATATGCTTAAAATTAAGCTTTATTTCTGATAATTACAATCTCATTTTAAAAATGCAATACATTTCAGGAGCATTTTTTTAAAATGTTATTTTCAAAGATCTGGTTTCTTAATATTGTTTGTTTCTTTCATCGATATTGAGTTTTCGATGTTAGAAATTATGTTTGTTAATCTCTTTATAAGGCAAACGTTGATTTTATTTAATTATACGAACCAAAACATAAAAAAAAATATGTTAGTATGTATAGATATAAATCTACAATTTTTTTAAAAAAATCTAAAATAATTGAAATGTATCTGCATTATAGTTTACTCCATCAAAATTAAAGCCGCTAGAAATGAGGATATGCTTCAAGTTTAGTTAAAAAATTCCGAATACAATTTTTTCTCTCATCTCAAAGAATTTTCGTAGATTGAAGGAATACTATTTAAAGATTTGATTAATATTAATGTGTATTTAGGCACATAATGCGTAACTCGTTTTAAATAAATATATAAATGAACAAAACTAATAATATTTCTTTTGATATAATAAATTTGAACTGAATTTAAAACATTCTTGCCGGAGGTAAATCTGTGATAAATATTAGAAAAGCAATAGCTATATTTGCTATCATAAATATTTTATTACAGACTTATTAACATTTCAATTCAATTTGATTAACGATTTTATGAAACTTACCAAATTGATAAGATTGATATTTTATAAGTTTTCAATAGTAAACCTGGAAAAAATCTTATTTCATTGAGATTTGAACAAATTAAGTTTTTATATGATGACAATGAAAATAATTTATGTTTAATTGAAGAAGTTTACTTTTTTTTTTTTTAACAATTTCGATTATAATTTTGTAGGTTATATTTTGAATAAAATCTGCTACAATTTGTAATGTATAAGTTCTGGAAGTTTCTATTTAGATATATTTAGTTTAATATCTTGTATTTCACTACATTTCTTCGATTTTTAAAGCTGTAATACATTACTTTTTAGCATTTTTCAATTTGTTACAATAAACTCAATAATAATTGTGTTCTCTATCGTTTCAATGACTTTCATAAAAAATAAATACGAACGGATTAAAAGAGATTTAAAATCTTTTCTAAAGTCTTTTACATTGTTACTTTTATAAATTATCATTGCATTTTATTTGAAAAATATAATTAGTTTAAAAATGAACTTGACTGACCTATAGCAGATAAACCAAGAATAAGGAAACAAATTAAATCTAAAATATTGACTACAATTGAAAAACAAAATTTACAGGAAAATTACCTACCATTAAATTTCATGGACGTTTTCAAGTGCACACTTTCCTGCTTTCTTACATGTATCGAAAATGGATCGTGCTTTTAAGTTTAGGAAGATGTAAAACTAAGATTTGAAGGTATATAAGGTAGTTGATTGATTTTAACTAACGTCACTTTAGGGATACTCAAAGAGCTGTTGATAATGGTGAAGACGAGCTATGCCACACAAAATTAGCATTTTAATGTACAATTTTTTTTCTTTGTATCTCTCTGACACGTGCATACATACACATTCGAAAGTAGATACACACACTTATTAATGATATACTAAATGTTAAGGAATAAAGATATTAAATAGGTTTATACCCCAAATTGACAGTTACGCATACTCATATGAAGGTTATTCCTCATAAATATTATTATCATTAGTTGTATTACGCATCCTATAGAAATTAAATTTTCTTATTTATTAAGAAACAAAATAAAGAATCCCAATTACTTAAGCGACCAACCCTTATACGTTTTGCATTATTTTGGGAGAAATAAGAATGTTTCGAAAAACGATTATTTGTTGCAAATGTTGCTATTATTACTTTTTTTGGTCACGTTTTATAACCAATCTTGTACAAAAATATCATTAAGCAATTAATTCTTGATCCTCCAAAAGCTCCCTCTCTCTGTTTTTAACAAACTTTAAAGCAATTCATATTATCGAAATGAACTTTTGAAGATGTTCAACATCAAATATAATTCAGAATTCTAAGCTCTAACCAGAAAAATAGTTGTTTCGTGTATTGTAAAAATATATGGTTTGCTCGTTTCTAACTTTGTCTAAATCATTTTGGTGAGCTTTTAAAGTACGATCATATTAGGAAGTTTTGTAGAAAATATATGGTTGTATGAAACTGATATGTTTTTTTTAAAAACTTATTTGGTGAACAAAGAATATATTTCTATGGTAATAAGACCAATAATTGCTGGGATGATTTGATAAGTAATATTTTTTTTCTGTAGACTAAACGTTTTATAACCACGTAAGCCAGTGTAAGAAGATATCCATTATAAACAATAAAAAAAAATAGAGTCCGTAAATGTTAGTTGAGTATGTAAGAGAAGTAAACAATTTCTTGATTATTTCTTTTCTTAATATAAAATAAAAAAGAATATATCATTTGAAATGTTTACTGCCCAATTTAAATTTCTTGAAGAAATACACTGAATATTTCCCAGCCTCATTAACTGGAAAAATTTCTGATTTAATTGTATCAAATTACCAAAGTCATTGTTAATATTTAATATGAAATGTCTGCAAAAATATTAGACGAAGAACTGATTATATAAAATAAAAGTAATAAAATAACATTTAAAGTTAAAAGTGAAATATAAAATTTTACATTATTTATCCAGAGTAGAATTTTCTTAACTGTTTTTTTTTTTTTTAAAAAAAATTAAATTTTACGACATTTTTTAACTTCGGATAAGACATACAGGCATAGCTCACATCCATCAAAAAATTCCGTATTATTTTTCGAAAACCTATGTGTCAAAAGAAACAAATATTTCAAAATGCACAGTAATAATAAAATTGCAAGCAGTACAAAAATATTAGGCAAAATTTTGTAAAACGAGATGATTAATTATAGAAAACTAAAACAGTATCTCTTCGGCACCGATAAAATGACAGTTCATATCGCATGCTTCACTTCATTGTAGACAACAGGCAAAAGAGTTGACTACCAAGATTGCTTTTTGCAGTCAGCGGAATTAAGTTAATTAAAGAACGCACATCCCTGGTTTGACATAAATAACCTCATTAAAACAGTTTGAGAGGGAACACGCGTCAAGATATGATTACGATTTAGAGGGCGAGGAAACTTAATCCTGGCGCCAAGAAAGAAACCTTTTTTTCATGACTGTGTTATCTTCAGGTTCGCTTTCGAGAAAGACAGTCGAGCGTTATGTATTCGTAAACACTTTTAATTGTCAGTATGAATTTTTTTTCAATCTCTACTTTTAATTATTCGTTTTTTTAAAGTCCGTATTAAGTTTCATTGGGTTTCTCAGGTTATAGATTCAGCTTTACTTAAATACATAACAGATATCATTTGTTAAATGAGATAACAGTATCTTAGTTATATATTCTTTAAATTCTAATTTATTTAATATATATATATATATATATATATATATATCCATACAATATAGTTTTGTTATTCAGGCACATGCAATATTATTTTACAGGTATCAAAAGTTTCTCCAGTAGTAAATCAGTTTCAATGACAAAAATAATAGTCATTGTTTATTAAATGAGATGAAAAGATTACGGCATGAATTTAAAAAAAATCGCAAAAATTAAATACATAGCACAGTTTTTTTTTTCTTTAAAAATTAAAAATTCAGGTGATTTGGAGAAGTCATGCATTCTAAATAGTTTTATATGAAAGTAGTTTTATATTAAATAAAACAAAATAGTATACGCTAAAATTTTTCAGTAATAAATCATAATAAATTCTCGAATTCTATTGACGATAGGCTACATATTTGAATATAATTACTATCTAATTTATTGATGATTCTCTTAAATTAAATCGAAAATAAATTTGCAACTACAATTACTTTTTAAATTAAAAATTCAATATTTACTCAATAAAGAAGTTCTACTCGTTTTTTTTTTAAATTTTATTTTAAAGAGCTACCAAAATAAGTAACTCATATTAAAGATATATTCATAATAATAAAACCCAACATAAGATTACATTGTGAAACTGTTAACTCAAATATTTAATCAAATATAGTAATAATAATTATATTACATTTTTTTTTATCTTTTACGATTTTTCGAAATATATACTTAATATTAAAAATTCGAACGTTTAATACTGATTTTTCCAACACTAATAAGAAGCAAAAATAAATGTTTTAAATTCAAAGAATTTTTAAAAGGTAGCATTGAATAAAAACATGCTTAAAGCTTTATAAAAAAATTATAATCGCTTCAAAAGCGAATACATTTAAATAAGTTCGTGGAAAAGTTCAAAAACTTATTCAGCCGATCAGAAGAAATCGGTTTTAAGAATCTGAAACGAGACTTACAAAAAAAAGTTATCAATGAAAGGAGAAAAACGCGATTAAATTTTATGAAAAGGAAACTGCCTTCATTGAAAGCTTAAAACATTAGATGTTAACAGACATTGTGATATATTTTATGGATAACTGAAAAATTATTTCTGAGAAAGTCAACATTCTTCTTTAGAGTTCAAATAGTACATTTTGTCTCTCTATAGAGTTTAAAATTGTTTTATAGCATTAATTCGTATAATAAATTATCGTATTAAATGTGATATGAAGTAAAGTAGTTAAAAAACAATTGATATAATTAAACTTAAAATATATTAATTGAGATAACATAAACATGAACGACAATTTAATATGCGTTCTTTGATAATTTCTTTAGATAAAGGGAAAAAAAATGCTGCTGCTACTCAGTGATCAAATTACGCAACTCCAATAATCTAAATAACTAAAAATAACAGCTTTTGTAATTTAGAGCTTAACAAGCAGTATATCCGAAATCGAGGGAAAACAATGATTATAAATGAATTGAGAGTTTCAAGTCATTATTTGGTGATTTGATAACAACACAAGAATTTGAAATATTTCGGGGTACTGGACGCACAATACAATGAAATTGAAATAAACTCTTCAAATAAAAAAAAAATTCTTCTTGGGCACGAAAAAGTACTTACCCAATTAAAAAAAAAAAAAAGAAAAGACGGAAAAGAAAAATAGAAAATCAATTCAAATCGATAATCTAAAAGTTTTTGGGTAACATAAAATACTTCGAACTATTGTAAATATAACTTTTAATTTGTCTAAATTTATCCGTAACATCAATTGAAAAAATAGTCTTGAAAATATGAAGTATAATTAAAAATATTCCATAATCTCAAAATTTTATAAATAAAAACACAATTTTCTTACTTCTTTTAAATAAAAACAGAGTTGTAAAATAAATTATACATAAGACAAAGATTTCCTACTTTACAGTTAGCAAAATTTATTTTTATTCCTGAAAATTGACAATAAATCTTATAGAGATATTCAAATAGCGATTACCAATAAAAAAAATTCTAATTTATCTAATTTTCTGTTGAAAGATAAAGCTTTCAATTGCAAAATACATTAATATTCATTTTTCATCGAGATTTATATCGCATTACAAATTAAATAAATTAACATATGTTGTCCATTTCTCAGAAATGGAAGTTTCGAGTATTATCGTAATTGTGTTATAAGAATTTGGTATACACAGAAAAATTTCATTGAACTATAGATTTAAATATGCCGATATAATACTTAAACTATAAATCTAAAAGCAACAAAAAAAATCTTGAAAAGTAGACAGGTTTTTAAAATTATTGATTATTTTAAAAATTAATATTAATGTTTCAAGAAATGTATATACATAAATAGCAGGTACAAATAATCAATAATTACACATAACAACAAATCTCATATAAAGGAATCCTTTTTATAGAATAAATGAATTAAAATAATTGAATAAATAGATTAAATGATTAGAATTAATAAATTAAATAATTAGAATTAATAAATTAAATAATTAGAATCATAATTAAAAAAATTTTACCAACTTTAAGCTCTAATAAGCTAATTTAATTAACTATTCTAATTGGTAAATTTCTTAAAAATTCATGCCTTATGGAATTGATTTCTTTGAATCTTTTAGAGTAAATAACCTAAAATAAAATATTTTAAATCACAGATTATGCAACATTAAACAAAATTTAATTTAAAAAAATCATTCTTTTTTTCAAAAAAAAAAAAATTCATTCTATTTAAGATTAAAAAAAATTGTTTTGAAATAACTGTTTATTTGAGTTAAGTTTTAAAACACAAGTTAAATTAATCTAATTAATTCATTGCACAAATAAAATAGCAGAACTGAACAGGCATTCATGTTTTTAGTTATGGCAAATATAGATTATGATGTATATTCGGAGATTAATCTAATACGAGTAAATAAATGTATTAAATTTGTTTTACTGAGGAACTGAGAAATAACTTAGTATGTCCAAATTAAAATTGTAGTAATACTAATTTCTTGATTACCTTCTTTTTCAAAAATTTTCTCTTTCTCATGAATAGCATATTTTTTCACGTTGTAGTTTAATATCGTAATAGTAAGTCATGTTTTATCACAAAAAACAACTCAGTAATGTAATATTAAATATAAAAAGTAGAAAAAATAAACGCCATAAGACTGTCATGTTAAATGTATTACTCGGGGATAATCTAGTGAAAAAATTATATCTATAACACCCTCAAATGAATAAATTCATCCTACGTGCACGCAAATACATCTCAGTCCATTTATTTTAATTCAGTCAGGGGAGGGAGAAACATTATCTCAATTTATTCGCGCACGTAATAACTTACATTTTATGTAGTTTGCGGAAGGATCACTAAATCTAAATCTCACTCGAGACACATCAGATTGAAATCAGTCTGTAGAAATCATCTGGCGGTGAACCTCAAAGTGATGAAATATGGAAAACGATTCTGGCCTTGGTATCATGGAGATTAACCTTTAATCTTCTTGGGAAAATAACCCAAGAAAACTGGAGTATGGGACTGATATTTATGAGAAGATATAGCGCGAGCAAGATTTCAAGAATTTAAAAAGTTCCCAAGGCAAAATAGGCGCATCTGAGGTCAAAATTCTATTTGAACAAGGACAAAAAAAAAAAAAAAAAAAACAATTTTCCATGCTGAAAGGCTTCGTTAAGTTAGTTTCAGTTTCAATCAAAGGCTGCTAGATCTCTATACCTGGATTAGTGTCAGCACAATTTTTTTTTCACTCAAAAATGACCGTCATTAAAATGGGTGGAAGTATTTTTCATTTTTAAAAGATACTAACAGTGCAGTACAATACTAACAGTGCTGGTGTTCAAAATTAAGAGAATTTGCATAATTTTGTTAAATTTCTCGAGAAGTGCTGGACGAAAAATAAAATTAATGGTTCCAATCAATAATTCAAATTGGCGTGCTTGTGGGCTGTATATTTGGAGGAAAAATCTTTGAAGTTTTTCTCTAACTTCTGCGCTTTGTTCGTTCACACATCTCGACGACTTTCATACTCATTCAAGGTCTGGGTAAAGTTGTCCAAGGGCACGATGACCAAGGAGGATCGATTTTTATCATCACATAGAGACTCAACAGGAATGTCTCAGCTGTCTCGAGAACTTTATGCGGCCACAGGAACCCAAATTTCAGGAGTTTCTGTTTTCATAAGGCTTCATAGGAGAGATTTGTTTGCAAGAAAACCTGCTATTTACGTCAATATCACCTCTACGCACAAAAGAACCCATTTAGCAGAGAACATTGATATTGGAGCAAGGATCAGTTATAGAGATCATACTATTCACCAGATGAGTGCTGATTCAGTCTATCTTCTGATTCTCGACGAAACTTCATGTAGATGGAACCAGAGATCCGCTACATGTCTTCCAACATTCAAGAAAGAGACCGATATGGCAGTGAATGTTTGATGGCTTGGGCAGACATCATGTTAAACGAGTTTACAGACCTCCATGTTTTGACTGAGGCTTTGTGACTGCTATGAGGAATAGGGACGAAATCTTAGGGAATCTCAAGCTCGTCTTTTCAGGGATGCAGTTGGCCTCAATGACATTTTTATGTGCGTTAACACTTGTCCCGAAAAGGCTAAAATAGCCAATGAATTTCCGGAAAGCTAAGTATAAAAACTTGTATTTATACTCCGAATTAAATCCATTTTGTTGTTCCAACTTGTAACCTCATCAACCTACTAAATTCATACTTAATTTGTAAAAAATGTCAAGTATTTCTCGAAATAATGAACTAAAAATAAAATTCGCTTAACTTTGAACATTAGGATATAATGATCTGCTAGGAACAAAGTTTAAAGTTTTAGTAAAATTTGATTTTATATTAAATTGAATATGTCACTTAACTTAATGAACTAAATTATTTTTACACGTTGATTACTGATGACAAAACCTCGTACAAAAAGTATACATTATTGATTAAATTTATTCCACTAATATTGTTATAAATACAAGAAAAGTTGCATCGTGTTTACTTGCTGCTATAAAAAGTATTTAACCAATAATAATATTTTTCTTAAAAAATTTCTAATCAAATTTTTATTTTTAGATCAAATGTGTTAGAATATTAATCCCTCCGAGTCCTTAACCTCTGAAATTTGAATCAATTCCTAATGATGGATATTAAATTTTTTTCTCACTTAAATTCAAGGCATCATTCATTCATCCTCGAAACAAATGTCTAAGCTGTCACAAGGTTAGAAAAAAATGTGTTGAGCTTGGGAGGGAGAAAATGTGAAAGAGAAGAGTACCGCGCCTGCGTACAGGTAGGTTACGCCAAACACTTTTTAAGGCCTCTTAAGTACGATAAACAACCGGAAACCCACCCTAATGGTGATAGGCGGCACTGCGTAATGCAAGAAACTCATGTTCAGTGTCGAACTTGAAAAATGGGTTGATAGATCCTTATAGACAATAGGGTTTTTCAGTGTTGGTGAAATAAACTATGTAAATAACTGAGTGAAATACATGTAGGTCCCAGGGCGTTTGCGCTCTGATCCTTTCAGTTTTGTTTGAAATTTAATTTTAATTATGGAAAAACCTTTTAATTATTATTATTTTGCATAGCGGAATTCTGAAGACAGAGAAAGCCCAATTTTTAAAATTAAGGGCCTCGTAAGCTTCGCTGTTGTTGTTGCTTTCTGCTGAAGCTGTTGCTTTCGATATCCGCAGGGGGAAAATATATGTAACCGATTGCTGAAAAAAAAATATATTTAATGTCAGTAAATTCAATTATAAACCTTAAGGCGTACACAGTAATAAATTTAATCTCTGATCTAGTTTAAGCTATTTTAAGTAGATTTAAGGTTTATTTGTTTTACATATCACACTAGCTAATGAATAAAATTAAACATAAATTTTTAAGCAATTAAATAAGTATTTAAAAAGCCGATAAAATAAATTGAAACTATACCTTAATTAAGAAATAAGATTCCTTTATTGGTAAAAAAAAGGGCTAGAAACTTGAAAGCGATTTTTGTGTAAGCTGATTTTGACTTTCTACAATAGTTAGAAGTTACTTTATACAATATAATTTCTGTAACTATCTTTTAAGTTAATTTTAAAAACTTTCGATTTCAATATTTGGAATGCTCTTTTTTTGGGTGAGTTTCATGTTTGAAACATATTGTTAAATTTTTTTAAAAATATATAAGATATTATGAAAAACAATAGATTTTCTTCTTAATCATAAGTAAAATAAAGTAATTGCTTCCGTTCTCCTTCGTTATGTAATTTATTTAATATAAATAAGCGTTTTGCATTTCTCAGAAGTTTCTTACTAGAACTTTAATATGTAAAAATTATTAGTAGAAAAATTTTAAAACTCATTTACAAAGAGTAATATTCAAATTTATTAAATATTGAATGGAATTTGCTAGTTTTTAAAAGTTCTTTTCATTAAAATATTTTTCGGCAAATAAGTTTGAGATAATCTTGGATCCAGAAAATCACCAAGATATTTTAAAATAATATACAAAATTGAAAATTTTGTTAAAAATTTTCACATTATATTATGGATAATTTAATAGACTTCTATTACCTCTGGTGACACACCTAATAAAGAAATGTATAATCCTAAAAATTGTAGCAAGATACATCAGCCTTAAATGTAGTCATTATAAAAACGCATGCAGAGAAAGCATTAGATGTTAAATGTTCAAACTTGAGATTGAAAGGAAATTTCAAAATTTAGAAAAGAAATAGGTATAACATTCAATTCTTTGGGTACTGCAATTCTATCTCTGTAAAGAAAATTTAAAAACAATGAATTTCATGCAAGCACACTCTTACAAAGGTCGTTCATTAATTTCATAGAAACTCCAACAGATGGTACTCATAGCATCGAAAATGGCTTATTTTTAACACGCATCATGACTCATTAGACAGCTGTCTCAGTCTCAGTTTCTAGTATTCTTGATCATGACACTTTTTGCACCTCAAACATTCTTCGTAATAACTTTTCCGGACGATGAGATCATCCTCGCCTTCTTTGGAGCAGATTCACCGGCAGCAACCTATTGTTTTGATTGTTGCTTGGTTTCTGGTGTATAACGATGAATCCATTCAACATCGACGGTGACAACTCGACGAGGCAGCAATCAAATTTTGATTCGACACAACTAACTACCAAATTAAAACTAACACATAAATCAATGCCAAATTTGTTTCGGCTCCGTTTAATTTATGGCAGCACCCAATGGTAACAACAATTTGCTTTAATGATGTCATCTGTCTTCAAATACAAATACTTTTTGAAGCACCCTCGTACATATAATTTTGCAGTATATCAGTTCTTCCTTTTTTTATGCACATGTAAGTCATTTTATAAACATTTTTCACTCATTTTTCGATATCTTACTTGAGAAGAAAACAGATGCTCTTAATCCCAACATGTTTCTAAATTTTGATGTAAAGTTTCGAAGTAAAATGAAAGTTTTATTGATTCAATGCTTCTTTGTCAAATTCTACCTGTATCTAAGCAAATTTTCAAAACTATGAGTGTGGTTTTGGATAGTTGTCACTTTTTTAATTTCCTTTTTCTAAAAGGATCTGTCAATATAATAAAACAAAT
>BMAW01065373.1:208080-239842 GCA_019974015.1 Nephila pilipes | reverse complement strand
TTTAATTTCCTTTTTCTAAAAGGATCTGTCAATATAATAAAACAAATTTTATATAAATTTTTAAAAGGACAATGTAAAATTATCGCTTTCTTTACTTTTAATTACATGATATTTCAGGCAAATAATATCACATCAAAATTTGTAATAGGAACACTCATAAGTGATTTAATGTTATTCAATCACATTTTAGAAATGTTTCTATACATGACTTTATTTGTTTTCACTCTGAAAAAAGCCGTATATTGATATTAATTATCAAAGTCAGTTAAGGGAGGAAACAATAGAACTATTACAAAAAACTTAGGAAAAGAAATCTGTTAGCAAATTTAATTAAGTTTGTATTAATTTAAACTTTTTAAAGTCTTGCAGATTACAGTAGATAAGATGTCGAGGCAAATAATCTTCTTAATCAGCAAAAAAAAAAAAAAAAAAAAAAAAAATTCGTTTAATTTTTTCACATTTGAATATTTTACTTCAACATTCGATTCATATAACTTTTTAAAAATCAGTTTTCATATATATCTAGTTTTAAAATAATGAATTTATTTTGTAATTTATACTTTCTCATAATGCTGTAGAGTTGCAAAAACTTTCCTTGGTAGAAAGAAAATGAAAATATTTATACAAGAAAATGATTTATCTTCATTCTTTGAACTGTCTGCAAACAAAAAGTTTGTCTTTTTAAAATTTATAATTTTTAAAAATTATGCATATTGATTTCCTTCCGAGATGTAAGTTTTTTAAATATATGAAATTATCCTAAGCATTATGTGCTAGTTTAACAAAACCATGTTACATAATAAATATCCGCTGCGTTAAGTTCCGATTACACTTTCATTTATCCAGTATTATCGTGTATAAGTAATGTTTATTGAATCAATCGAACAGAAAGCAATAAATTAAAACCTAGCCACGAGAGTTATATGTAAGGAGTAAAAAAAATGTTAACTTTTTTTTAAAAAAATTCAGATATCCAAAACCTATTCATCATATGTTTGTTACTTTGCTATCAAAGCAATAAATACTCCAGGATTTCAACCGATATTGAGGAATTAATATCGTGAATCATTTTCATTCATTTATTAAGCAATGCACTTTTTAATTGTTCTCTAAGCTAGAAGGTTGAAATAATAATGATTATTATAATAATAATAATAAAAAAAAAAAACCACGAATCTCCGGCGCGAAATGCTATTACACTAGACGCTCTATTACAACGCGAGGATGGTTCAAAAAGTACTTGCATTTTAAGATAGACATCACAAGTAAGGTAAATCATTGTTACATTGCGTGCTGCCATCTGTATAACGGAGCCGAAACAAATTTGACATTGATACATACGTTTGTTTTAAATTGATAATTATTTACTGCCAAATCAAAATTTGATTGTGGATGCGTCGAGTTGTCGACGTCAGTGGGACCTGGATTCATCGTTATACACCGGAAAACAAGCAAAAATCAAAATGTTGTGCTTCTTCCGGTGAATCTTTTCCAAAAAACGGCGAAAATGATCTCATCGCTCGGAAAAGTTATAATAAAGAAATTTTGTAGTGTAAAAAGTGTCACGATCACGAATACAAGTAACTGAGACTTAGACTGCTGTCTAGTGGGTCATGATGCGTACTAAGAGCAAACCATTTTCGATGCTACGAACACCATCCCTTGGAATTTCTAAGGACTTACAGAGCAATCCTCGTACTACGATTCCATTTTTGGCTCAGGAATTTCAACTTTGTAGATTTATACAAGGTCTAAACTTTGAGAATACTGATTTTTTGAAAGCAAAATTATGAGGAACAAATTTCAACTTCACTTTATTATAATACCAGTTTTAAGGAAACATGTATTTTATGGTTTTCATTTAATAGTATGGTATTTGGTGCTGTCGTAAAAATACTCAAAAAAAAAAAAAAAAAAAACCCTGCTAAAAGTTGTTTGGTTTCAATAAATAATTTTTGCCATCTAAACTGTTTTTTCTTATCAGTTATAATATATACACGATTGTCATTTAGAATATTATGGCAATTTTGCGATCTATAAATTTACCAGATAGTTTAAAAGTTTGATATATGTATCTTACATACCTGTAACAGATCACATAAACGTTAACTACATTTTATTGATTATTTTTTCACAAGATAATATTCAATTGATATACACATAAAGTGGAGGAGATTTATAAAGCTTTTAGTTTTTATTTCTGAGAACTAAACATGTAATTTAAGTTCAATTAAAGCTTTTAACAAAATCGTATGAATTTTCTGCATTTAATATACAGGCAATACATCCTATCTGTTACAGAATACTTAGTTAATATTGTATGTTTAAAAATGTTAAATGTTATTACAATTTTTTTTAATGTTAGATGTTTCAGCTTATTGTATTCAAGTACTTTTGTTGCTCTGAACAACTATTTATTAAGTACACTTTCAGTGTTAAACAGAGAAAATAGATAATATACAAAATTAATCTGAAAACCGAAGCGATTTACTGCGTAAAATCTTTTGAAGGACATATCACTCAGAAAGTAGTGTACTTTCACATAAACGTATGCACCAGTTAAAGTGTATATATACACGCATACAAATATATCAAAACAATTCATCATAATGTATAAAAAAAAACATAGCCAATAAAGTAGATCATAATGGACATACCCTATCAAAGGGGATTCAAGACAAAATTTTGAGTATGAGCCTTTGGCGCTGGACGTTTCTTCCGAGGCATCGGGTGATATTTTTTTCCCCGTTGTGGGGGAGAGAGTGCTAGGATGCCACTGTTGTTTCGAACCCTGGTCCAATGGGTCCGAAGGAAAGTTGACCGGTCACTTTTTGCTGAGCTTCCACTAACTATGCTGAAAAGACGTCTTATCTAAATAATTAAGTAATGCGTTTTAACTTCTGGCACTGTTGCAGAAAGTCGCTGCTAGCCCAAGTATCTTGTTATGAGGTTTATGTTAGTCGATGCGAATTATTCCCGACGTGTAATGTATACGAAGGTGAAGCAAATATTAACAAGACTTTTTTGAAAACGACTAACGATTTCTACATATTTTGCCATGATAAGTTGTTCAAAGTTTAAGCAATTGTTTGCCATTGTTTAATTTTTATATATTCATTTGTTTAGTGGCTAGTCCCTTAAAACAAAGTGGTCCGACATGGAATGGAGTACGAAAAGTGAAACCACACCACTAAAAGCAAAAACTTGGTTATCTGCTTTTAAAATTGTTTTTTTTTTAGGATTCACAAGGTATTGTATTCATAAATTTTCTTCGTGACCGATGTACAATTGACATAGTATAACTCTGAAAACTTTTGAAAGAAGATTGAAGCAGCATATCACTTTCCTTGGCAATCCGCTATGTTCTTCTCCAGGATAATGCAAGATCTTACACATTAGGTATACTACAAGACAAAGAAACTTCACTGGACAATACTCGAAGATCTTCCGTATAGTCCACACTTAATACGTATAGTCTGCATTAATATGAATTCCTCAAAAAAATCGTTAGGAGGAGAAAGATTGGAAGTAGTGGAATTTGTCTGCAATTAGCTCCGTACAAGTTTGACTTCTTTCATCATACATGAATAAAAAAAAATATCAGTTCGTTAGGAAAAAAATGTGTAACTACTCAATGACATATAGAAAAATTACATTTATGTAGTATTTCGGAAAAGATATTTTTTTCTTAGTTTCGATTACATTTGATCCATCCTCGTATTTAATTAATTTTCAGGCTTTTGTTTTTACTTAAAAGGGCAAATCGTATAAAAATATTTATTTTATTGCCTATATTATTCAAACACGCCAGTTTTAACATTATTTCAGTAAAAATTTATTAGTTGTTGTAGATAAAGTGACTTTATATGAAATATTTATGAAGGGATTCAATTACACTGAGATAAATATGACGTGATTCACAAAAAAAGATAAAATTGATGCGATTTATTTTTTAATTGAAAAAAAAAAGTCTTTAGAATAGTTAAAACAGATATATTTATAATTTTTAATTACACGAAATACACATTTTTACTTATTTGTGAAAAGTATGCATTAAAAATTTTTGGTAATAAATAAATTTGAAGAGCTAATTACTAATTTTTTTTTAAAATTCAGTTAAAAATTAGAATAATATTAAAATTTTTAGAGATAATTATTCAATTATAATAAAATGTAAAAGAGCAATGCAATGTGTTTCAGACCAGTTTCATAAATTTAATTATAATAGTGAAATAATGCAAATATAAAGTATTGATGTTATAAAATTTCTCAGATATTTATTTCAATTAAAAAAAGCGAATATCTTATTAACTTCTCTTAAGGTTTAATTGTTATTTGAAAAATGATGCCTTTTCTGTAGCATTTAGGTAATGTAAAAGATAAAATAATCAGTTATAAATCATAATTATTAATAAAGAATACTTCTCATAAAAAAAACATAATTACCGACTAATTAAGTGGCAACTTAACTTTTCTACTTTTTAGATCCAGCCGCGGATAGAAGAAAAAGATTATCTTTTCCGAGAAAGAAATCAGAAACTGTTGAAAGATAGCTGTCACTAATTAGATCTTTACTCGAAATATATGAAAGTTTTGAATAAAAATAATTAAAGGATTATGATACTGAGCTGATAAAGTTACAATTAAAATATATGAAAAAACATTAAGATATATTGGTAGAAGATTAAGGATTAGTGAAAATAATGTATCCAAAATTGTGCAGGAAGTGATACTATGAAAATAAAAAAAAATTATTATAGTAATGAAGTTTCTTGGTTATGTAATTAGGAACTGATTATAAATACCATTTTTAGTAAGATTTTGATAACTTTCACGATTATGTTACGCAATTAATTGAGAAAAAAATAAGTCGATGTTTATTATGATCTTCCCTTCATGTTTTTATAGCTCGGCTTTTTTCCGAAGTCAGCAAGTAAACTTAAAATGGCATTTAATTACATAGAATACATAAGATAAATGTGAGTATTATTATATATACCTTTAACAACGCCCCCTTCCCAAGCTTAGCACTGCTTTTAATTATAAGAGTACTTTATTGTTCCAGCTCCATGAATATATGAGTAGTTTCAAATTTAATATACATCTAATAATTTTTTTTCTTGCTCTTCTAATATTTTTAAGAATGCATTTGTAAATAAAAAAATTTAAAAGTTTTTAACATTTATGGAATTAAAAGCACACGAGGAAAAGTTCATTATAGACAATGAATAACAAAATTACATTAACCTACAAGTGATTTAAAAATGATTGCTATAACTTAAATGCGATATAATTTTAAATTAGTCTTAAAGCATTAAATATATTGTAAGTAGGTAAATGTGAGTTAATTTCATTTTGTAATCAATATTCTCCTTCACAGAAAATGTTTTTTGAAATGTTTCAAAGGTACTTTCGTAGACAAGAAAAATACCGTCCCTATTTCCATCTTTTAAAACTATTCACTTTACATTAATCAAAGCTTAATAATTAACGGAATAATCGTGGTTAACATTTTCGTGATTGAAATGATGGTCCCCTAGTTTTTTTTATAAAATGCGTATTCTTGTTCTAATTTATTAAAATTTCAAATAATTTTTTTAATACAAGTCTGTACAAAGCAACTCATATAATAGTAGATTTCATATTGCTTTGAGGCCGCAGTGGACTAGTGGTCATGGTGGCGGACACTTGGCCAGCGTTGTTTTCGTCGAACCGTGGGTTTTTGCCTTGATGCTACTGCAGGCCTGACGTGTTGCGGGGCTGTTGCACGTTAAAATCTAGTCGATGTTCCAAGTCCTGCCATTGGCGTATTGTGGCAGTTTGGAGGGAGAGGTGTAAGCTCCATTGCCATCCTGGTCATTTGACCGAGACTCAAAATTACGAGGTCTGTCACCTGTAAACCTCCCTTTTTTCTATGTGCGACATTAATAAACAATATAAAACTATCGCATAAGAATTCAAACAAAATACATTTATAAATGTCAGGAGTGCAATTACCCCCCGATCGCTAACTCACGTCTACAACTTATAACTTTATGGTAGCTTCTTTTAGAATCATTGTGCGATCCAAGCTAGCTTCACTAGTTCGCCATGACATTTTCTATGTTATTTCAAGTTCTATTAAAATTAAAAATAGTTTTTCATTTCAACAGTGTTGATAATTCTTGAATGTGTGAATAAAATTATGAACATGAATACAAAATATATAGTAAATTTTGGAACAAGAGCCTTAATGGTTTGATTTAGTACGTCTTTAAGTGGATGCTTAATATTTGGGAAGAAACGCATCTTATTTTAAAATACAATCACTGTGATAAAAATATAAACTTTGAAAACTAGTAATAATATTACGTTATAGTTTAATTTATTTTCGTGTTATTGAAATTGTCATGGAAAATAAATTTAAAAAATATTTCTGTTTGAGGCTGTTACAGTAGTAGAGTTAAAACATTTTATACAGGCGTATTATGGAAAATAATAAAAAATAATGGACACATACATAAATAATGGGAACACGTTGAATCTGAATTATTATTTTTATTAATGTTTTTGGATCATCATGAGCATTACTAAAAGCATTAATTCGAAGTGGAATATATGTAAATTTACTCACAATACACGTGACAGCTTTCAGGAATTTGTTAGTTTTAGTTTCATTTTCCAAACATTAAATTTTACACGAGAAGACATCTGAAACCACGAAGATTGTTAAAATTTAAATTCATTCATTCAACAGCAAGATTTAAATTCATTTTTAGATTTAATTTCATATTTTAGTTTCAAATAAAAACTTATTTGGAAAGTCCGTATGAAGTGTAACAAATTTTTTTTTTGTTTCATTCTCTCTTTGATTAATTTTTTGCGTATGACTTATACTAAGCGACGATTTCTAGCACCGATTGCTGATGAATGCTTCACACAAATAGAGGAAAATTTGGGCCCATCTAAGAGAAATGTATGTTGTACCTCCAGATGACTTTCTAAAAATATAACTCATTAAAAGAAAACCCACAAAATAATGCCCCAAAAATTCAAAGGTAATATTATCTAATGAGTAGTAATAGTTTTTCATGAACATGGGTTAGCTAATGTAAATATAGATAAAAAAAATGTATTGAAAATGCAAGACTCGTTCAGTTATAATACGTTTTTCCGTTACTTCTACAGAGCAAAATTCAAAACACAATTAACGTAATTCAGGAAAGCGAGATAAACTCAAAACTATAAAATGGTAAAGTATTTGAAGGTTATATGAATTGGATACTAAAAACCTCTTTTGATGATAGCAAAAGTACGAAGTTAACTTGAATCCATAATTGTAAAATAAAAGGTTTGTTTTATTGCTCCTTGTACAATAATAGCTTTAAAGAATATAAACTTGATTATCTGAATATGATACAACGAGTATTAGGAATAATATTGTCCAAAAAATCCAAAATTCATTCTAATAATATTCCTTCAAGAAGAGGTGACTTTTAAACGTTAATATATAATTATATCGGATTATTTCCAAAAAGATAAACTAAGATGAAAAAAGAATGTACAAAATAATATTAAAAAGTTTCTGTGTTATGAATTTAGAACGATTATGTGTCTCCTAAGTGCTTGCTCCCTAAAATAGTGTTTATGCCACTCGAGCACAGTTCACAAACAAAAAAGGCGAGAACATTATTTTTACCGTGTAAGTACATTACTTTTTCTAATTGGAAAAAAACTAGGAGAAATAAATATAATAAACAAGAATTTTTTAATAATTTTATACTGAGCACTTATTTCTTTCTTGTTTTTAATGCTCAATCCCCAGTGGTTTTCCCACATATATTTTCCCCCGTATATTGCAACGCATTTTTTGTCTTGGATAATATCAAAACAATATTTATTAAAGTGCGCCCACAGTACAAAAAAAAGTTATCCTTTTACAATACACACAAACACGTCCCATAACGCATTTGTATTCAACATGCAAAATCTGAATCAAAAGATTCGAAATACGTTAAAATATTCAAATAACAATAAAATATGAAACTAAGAGACGCATACAAAAATAAACATTTAATAAATTTAATACAGTTTGTCTAATAACCTATCAGATTCAGAAGAAATATCCAAATCATCTAACGTATTTACATCCATCATTGCATCTAAGCATGACAAATTCCTATAGTCGAATCATTGTTAATTAAATAACTGTTTTATCAGTCGGGTATTTCTTTAGGTATAATTATTTTCTATACTCGTCGGGGTGGGGGAAATGAGGATTTTGAAATTTTATTTTGATTCATATCAAGCGAGTATTTAGTATTGCGACTGATTCACTAATTCTAAACTGTGATAGTTCGACAAAGTTTATACCTCAAATTGTGTATCATTTTCCCAAACTTACGCAACACATCACGTGAGGACTTTGAAAAGCTGTAACATAAATGTGTATTAGTTCTCATAATTCCGAACGCGGGCGAACGTTTTTTACTTTAAAAAAAAAACCAGAACACAAATCACTGAAAAGGAGTTTGACATATAGGCTCAATTCATAGATTTTCCGAAATCCATAGTTTACGTCTTGGCAAGCAATATTTCCGATATGTTTCGTTACTGGAAATTTAACTGAGCAGTGAAAAGATTTGTGAAAAAACAAAACAAGTGTATCAAACAGGATAAAAAAGCTTGATGATGAAAATTAACATTTACATATTATTTCTCTAGAAGTTTGTCTCTTTTTGTGTTTATAACTGTTACATCGAGGCTGATAGAACTGTAAATTGTACTATTACACTGCGATTTAAGAGACAGAATTTCACCGGTGTTAAATGTAATAGGAATTATGAGAATATAACTCTTTTAATCATTTGAACTTTTTGATATTTGCTGGACTGCAGGACTATACTTTCTGTTTCATGGTTAAGATGCGCAGCCTGATGGTGAAGTCGGTTCTCTAATGCGGGATCAAAATAGTTTCACTGAAGTGTGAGATCCGACGAGGAGATTCTTAGAATGTAGAATAGGATAGAATCTATTTGACTTTCAAAGCTTTGATTAAGTGCGGTGTTACTTGTTATTTTCATGAAGTGCGGTGTTGTATCATTGTTACGTGATTGAGCCAGAGGCGTATACAAAGGATAGGTTGAAGTTGGAGGTTAACCCCCTATAAACTAACAGACTTATAAAAAAGTATATAAATTTTTAATTTTTAACATAGGGCTACGATTTCGCAAATATGTTTTTTTAAATATAGCCCTCTCCTCCATCCTCTTAAAAGAAGGCTATACATGTCAGTGGACTGAGTTTCGAAATTTTAGAATCCAGCCAAAAATAATCTATTTTTTTGTAGAGGCATGCTATCAAATTTTAACTAAACAGTTTTTAAATGTTCTTTTGATCTACTGTTTATGACTGAAGTTTTAATATTTAAACATATGTATTATAAAAGTAAAACGCATTTCAAAAGTTTGAAATAACGATTTTTACCTGCATTTATTGCTGTAAATATAATTTCCCTGTGCTAGAGAATGAAAAAATACTCTAGAGACAAATCAAGTTCATTTTATAGTCTTCTAAGAATTCCTGTGTTATTAAATAAAAGTTACTACACATTACACGCCTTACTACCACATAAAATCATAAAGAATCAGTAGTACAACTTCACATATTTTTCAAATTGGCCTAAAGAAAGAATCCAGAATTACTTGTTTCTCACACTTTCTTTGAATGCTCTCCGAGATTCCTTTGTCATCCGCAAACCACAAATCCGCCAGGGTCAAGATCAAAAGAAAATTTCTGTTAAAAGTTATTTCGAAGAGGACCCTCATCTCCTTATCACTCAAGTAGACACAAAGTAAAACTATCATTTTCGTGTTGAAAATTTCATTGCACATTAAAATAGGTTCATCATATAATATTATCGGGAGAAAAAAAAATTTCTTTAATTTAAAAAAAAGAATCTTTTTTCCTAATAAAAAAATTATTTCAGTTGTAAAATAAAAATAACTTTCGAGAAATATGAGATGCATAGCTGTTAAAATTTACAGTGACAGATAGTTTAATGCCATCGTTTAAATATTGTGGCATTTACTAAATTAAGGTAAAATCAAAAGAAAAATTTTAAAATACGAATGTTATGAAAATACCATTTCCTCTGCAAATGTATTCGGTCCTCTTATTTCCATGAGAAAACTTATTAAGTATATTCTATTGAAGACCCAACACTCAAATTTTTTCGTTATAAGTTATTAACATGTTCCTTAAAATATCTCGATATTGTATATTAAATGAGTTCAAGAAACTTATATATTAAATTTAAATAATGATAAATTGGTAGACGATTCATTTTTTTTTCAACAGAATGTCTTCGTAAATTAAGTAAAACGTGATATTAATGCAATATTGTGTATTGTTATATGTATTCTGTTAGATAAAAATATTTTTTAAAATTAATTGCCAATATTATAAACGCACACATTATTTAATCGTTCGTTTTATTTTTAGCTAGGCTTTTAAAGTACTGAATACTTTGAAATTAAAATTATCTCACAGTAAGCAGTTCTGAAAATAAAATAGTAAGCAAACCCATTATATTTTGTTTGAAAATTAAAGATTGGGAATTCTAATTATCTAACTTAAGTTTTCTTAGATGCTCTGTCGGAAACTTATTATCTCTGATTTTATTTAGTAAAAATTATAAATGCGTACCTAACCAACAAAAATAACAAGAAATAAATTTTTTATAAAGTCTTCGAAAAAGGTTGAAATATTTATTTTTTTAAACTTTCCAAAATGATTTGCAAAAACAGGAACTCCAGGAAAAAATATACTTTTCTCCTTTATGTTGTCTGAAGTTTGTTGCATTTTATGAAGTTAGAACAATCCACATTATTTGTTTTTGTTCTAAGTAATTTTTAAACTCTTTAAAAACATCGATATCAAAATCTTTTAAATATGATAATTTTATACTGAAGATTACTAGCAGAGAATATGAATATTTATTTCAGGTAAAATTGCAGGGAAAAATTATAATTATAACAATAACATTTGCGTAAGTAGTTTGATCTCCCTCAATATTAAGATTTGTCAATTTGACATTAACTGTTTAAAACAAATTTGATATATTTAAATTTTGCTAAGCAACTTGTAAAAGAAAAAAAATTAATTAAACTTCAACTATTGTATGTGTAAACATACATGTTTAATCGATTAAACTAATTTCATTTAAATAATTATAATGTTCAAAAATTAACTCTTACGTTAGAACCATGAAAACTACTGAATATTATACTCTGAAAGCAGTACTACTGCACGGGTGAATTGTTCGTATCTCTTTAGAAATATTTTTTCATTAAGTGTTAAAGAATTGAATTATTTACTATTCTGTTCTGAAAAAGATGTTTAAGACTGTATTAGTATTTATTAATTTGAAAAAATCATAATGCGCATAATACATGGTCTATTACTAAATATTAACATTTACATAAACAACGTTTGAAAAAAAAATACTTCAATAACATTAAAGAATGTTCCGAAGTTCTAATTAATATGCCGAAAGTAAAGTCTGTGAGGTTCCTTAAAATTCTTTGTTAAATAAATAAAAAAAACCCTGACTAAATGAAATAAAATCATATCACTTGTATAAAAATAATATAATGGGTTTTTGTTTCGTAAACGGAATCGTTCAATAGCGTAAATTCAACACGCTAATACACACAAAAGGTAATTAAAAAAAGACAATATTTTAATTTAATTAATTTTTTTTCTACATTTTTTATCATCAAATAAACCTACAGTTACGGATGAAATAATTTATTTTGTTACTTTTTGATAATTTAATACATTTTTTGATCTATGTTTTCTTTTCTTTTAGTTATAATAATTATTTTCTCTTTCGCGCAATGAATAAGTGTCGTTAAAGAAACAAGAATGACACCTTTATTTGAATCACCTTTTCAATACTTATAAGATTTGATGTAAAATAGTCCTGAGTTATTGAAATTGCTTAAAAAGATTCCGGATATTTAATTTCTTTCTATTTTACCGGTTCTATATTCCAAAAGTGTGTGTGTGTGTGTGTGAGAGAGAGAGAGAGAGAGAATTTTCTTTTAATTTTTAAATAAAGGTTTGGTATTTGAAAATTATTTTTCAAAACTAAAGATAATTTTCAGAATTAACAATCAAGATAAATTTTAAGATAGTTTATTTTAATTAAAGTAAAAAAAAATTGCCTGTAAGAGTGTCAGTTTTTTTTAGGTAGTAATAATGAAACTCTGTAAAATATGTTTTAGTTAAAACATTTCTAGTAAGTTCGATAAGAAAAAAAAATTGAAACGAAAGTGCAACATTCTGATACGCAACATAATTTTTTTCCGCTAACAGAATTTTCTGATCTTCGACCTTACAATAGGTATCATTTAAAAGTCAGTGGTCCAATGATTAAAATGTGCAAAGGTGTATTCATAAACATTCATTAACAAGTAAGTTGTAAACAAAGAAATATGAGCAAAAAAACCCCTTTAAGTTGCTCTCCTGTAAAATTTCAAAAATGGTCACAGAGCACCTTCTTCTCCAGTATATAGAATTAAAACCACGGAACACTCTATTTAATATTATTGAAGCATTTTTTTTCAAAAAGTGTTCATTTAATGATAATATAAGCCATTTATCACATTATCATTTTTCACAAACTAATAAATATTTATTCACATTTAAGTTTCTTTTTCTAGATAGAATTGTAATAATTCAATTCTTTTCCATTTAATGTAAAAAAATACTTGTAAAGAAATATGAACAATTCACCTGTGGCTTCAAAGTAATATTCTGAGTTTTCATGATTCTTCATATGTAAAACTTAATTTTTGAACAATAATTTTTATATGATGAAGATAATGTACCTGAGCTTGAAGTACTGCTCCAAGAGTATACGTTCCTCCTCCTTGGTAGGTGATTGTAGGTAACTGTTCTTCGAACAGAGAACACTTATGATTGTTCACACTGATTTCACTAACATGATCAATATGCTTGACCACTCTGTTCCTAGAACTAAACGTAATGACAGAAACACGTGTCGCGTTGTATTCCACAGTAAAATCGGCCAGCAATTTCTTCACGAACTTCAACTCATTGAAAAAGTTTTCGGCTCCTACGGAAGCAGAACTGTCAATCAAGAACACTAGTTCCAGCTCTTTATTGGAAGACTTTCTTAAAGATTCCACTTGTTTCTTGAGCACAGCACCTAAAACATCCACTTTTGATTTTTCTATTTGGTTGGGAAGTTTTTCACGCGCGGCTTTAGAACTCACTTTCACACCACGATTAAAAAAATCTTCGTAATTTTTTGGTCCTGTTTTATATTCGGCTACACATGCGATTTGCGGAAAATGCGAAATCCAGCATAGAAGGCTTAAGGCTAGAGCAAGCCTCGTGGAACGGTAGGCCGACCCTGATGGCATCACCTGATCGCTTGGGACTTCATCCGCGAGAGAATGTGCTTTCCAATTTTTTTTGTTTTCCTTCTCAGTGCTTTATACTATTTACAAACAGAGCGCGCTTTCCTCCACGTCGTTACATGCCGGAGGAAGAAAATGAATGGAAGAACGTTTTCACCAGACTTCGCTACTGCGATTATCGAAATGATGTTAGAATGTCATAGAGGGCGCTTTAAACAATAGGCATTTTCTCTCAGGGAAAGATATAATTTTTTGAATAAAAAAAAAGTCATTCATTCATCACAAATTAACATTTTCATGATCTCGAAATTAATATGATTCAGAGTTGGTATGCTTTTTTGTCATTATTATGTATGCATTTTCGGTGATTAATCAGCAAATATTTATAGGAAACACTATTTATCTACAAACAAAACATTTTCGAATATTTCAAATAAAAAAAAAAAAAAAAATATCTTTATATTAATCGGTTGTCACACACGCACACGCACGCACGCACACACACACACATATATATATATAGTTTAGCAATTTTTCATTTTTACAAATGCAGCAATATTGGTTCAGCTTATGAAAGTAACGGATTGAAACGATTAGTAATGTGGTTAAAAAGATGACGTAAGTTATTATTATTACAAAAAAAATCTTAAGTTACAGGCATAATTCTATATTGTTTGTGCTAATGATAACTGCAAAAGAAGATAATGGCGAACGGTTCGTTATTTGGATCACGACAACGTGTTAATGGAATTTAACCTGTTACCCCTCTTTTTTAAGACTTCCACATCGTTAAACATTCCGGTTTTGAGGCGCAGCTGAATTTAACATGCTATAACTTCAATTATTCTGTGTAATGGTGTTTAGTGAAATTGAGATTCAAGCCCATGATGTATTGGCTAGGTTGAGCATAACTATATGAGGTTATATTAAAGTCATGCCTGCATTATTAATTTGGAATGATATTAGCAAAATATGTCAAATAAAAAAAACTTCACCTGTTATAAGTCGAAAGAAACTCTTTAAAAATGCCAGCGAACTACACAAGTAAAATGTAACAATAAGTAATAAATCTAAAAATTTATTCAATCAAAAGTTTGATTTTTAGTTGTAATTTTTTTTTTCTTTTTGTATTTTTAATTCCGTGTTTTCTAAATTTTACAGCAAACGGAAAGGAAATGAATAAACCACAAATACTTATGACTATTGCATACTCTGCTAAAATATTATTTTAATAAAACTATTAAATATTAAAGTTTCAATAGATGTTCTATATTAGATTCTCTCTCATTGATAGTTGGAGGTCACATATTATTTTTTTTATTAACCTATATATACAAATAGTCATAACAAAGACAGATTCATAATCTAATACAAAGGTGACATTGCCACGACACACCCATTCTCCTCAATATTTTCATCACATATACATAAAGCTTTTAACCTTGAACCTGCAAATTAAAAATTATGAATTGATGTATTCTGTGTTGATAAAGAAAATTCAATACTTATTTTCTAAAAAAAAAATCGAAAAAGAAAATTATAAGCCTTGAATGAATGATGATAATTTTAATGGAAGGTTACGTTTTCCTTTTATGTTGAAATATTTCAGTCCCATCATCTTGAAAAAAGTTTATGTCGTTCTTTTATTGTGGATAAAAAAAACTTAATATAAGCTTGCAGACGATCCGAAGATATCTAACTTTCAAGAAAAAGAAAGTTACTGTTTTTCGACGAAACAGAATGCAAATGCACCCACAAAGAATTTATTTTTATAATTATTGAAAAATTTTTGGCATTGTTACATTTATTATAATTTCAACATCTATCCCAGAAGCCATACAAAAAATCAGAAGAAGCACTTCTAGGCTTCAATGAACAATATTAAAATGAAGCATGCTTGCCTTTGCCATAGATTTAAAGTCGTGCAAAGATTTTTTGAATTTTAAAAGTTGTATTGTTAAAACTATTTATCATATTTATCTGTGAGTATATCAAGAAGAGTAGGAAAACAATTGGAACATGAAAAAAATGATTGTTTCAAAAAATGTGATCAAATGGATCTAAGTAAGGTAATATATTTAACCCTGTTCTAAGTAAGGTAATATATTAGTCGATATGGGGAAAATGTTTCTTAATTTTCTCATAAGCTCAGAGGTACATTTCATTTGAAAACCAAGATATTTTGTAAGGCAAACGTAACATCCGAAAATTATTATACATTTTATCGTTACACCCCCAAAAATCTCGACAAATATAAGCTAGCAAAAAATTCATCAAACTTTTCATAATTGAAAAAGTCTTCTGTAAAAGTTGACTTACTTTTTGGACCAGTAAATAAAATTGGAAAAAAAGAAATAGAAAAAATTGTTTTGAGGTTGCTTAAATTGGTTTTGCGTGAAATTAATGCGTTGCTTAAAATGCGCGATTGATAATTTAACATGAAATTTGAAAAAATACGCTTTTTTTTAAAAAAAATCTTGAAATTATTGTTTATTTTTTGAAAAAAGTCATTATCTATGAAGATAGTTTCAGTAGACTCGAATTTTCAAAAAAAAAAAAAAAAAAAAAAAAAAAGAGGGAGAGAGATAAAGAGAGAATATGTTAAAAAGGTAATAAGCTTACATTATCATTTTTTAAAAGATGAATCTAGACAGGTTAGGGTGGGAGGGGAGGGAATGTGCATTAATTCAATAGTACAGAGCTTTTTTTGGAATTTCTGATTTCGAAACGTAATAGCTTATAAAATCATTTCAAAGAAATATTACTGCTGTTGAATATGACAACGATAGATTCGGTTTCACGAATTATGAAGCTGATTAATATTTCAGCAATTTTCACGAAGTTATTAATAATATAAGGTGGCTTTTTTTGAATCCCTCCCTAGTTATGGATCTATTCCCTTAGAATTGCAGAGCAGTTTAATATAACTACACACTTTTTTTATGCTTTTATTGAAATAGTAGCTTATCGGATAAGGAAATATTATTAACCAAAAACTAGTTTTAAATTATTCATTACTATTTAGTATGTATTGAATAAAAACTTTTTGCAATAAAATATTCCATTTGTTAAAGTATTTAGTAAAATATTAGATTTTAAATAATCATAATAAATTTGAAACATGATTCAAAATTCATTTGTAAATATTGAAAAGAATTGCTTCGTCTAAAATGTACTTATATATACGTTATTTGACAGAACACATCGTTTGATTTCTACTTAAACTGTATCAAACGGAGGGAGTGCATGAAAATAATTTAAAGAAGTACCTTTCACTATTCAATTAACCATTACCGACTATTTAAGCCCGGGTACTGATTGGGTACTTAAAAACTTAATATGTTTTCAATTTTTTTTTATTGCTGTGAGGACAATTAAGAAAAAAACTAGTTGCAAAAAACATTGCATTTTAAAAAATGATGATTCTGTTCTTAAAGAAAATAAAAGAACAATAGCAAAGCAAACACATATTAATAAATCTTATGAGTTTCCCCCATAGTAATTTAAACTCATCCATCGAAGAAAATAGGATGATTTTTTTTTTTAAATCCACTGACATTAAATACATTTTTGATTGGATATACAAGCAAATTTAAACGAGTTATCGTACCTTAAACATTGGCGGATGAAATACAAAATGAAATCCCGTCAGTTGTCTTGACTATCTGAATCTCATTGTTGTATTTTCCCATTGAGAATTATTATAAAAATATGAAAGGAGAAATTTTATTTATTCAACAAAATATAAATATTCAATTAACTTTATGCTAAAGCAACACGAAAGCTATTGTCGATGAACTGAGAAATTTTATATCAAGGACAATACTTGAGCTTAAACCTCAAACTCCTAACTTTCCCGCCACTATTTGAGGATAGACCCAATTTAATGTGGGTTTTTGCTGGATTCGAACATCGCAAGTATACCAATGCTTCCTATATTGTTTCCTCTTTATTGCAACCGTTTTATTGAATAGAAAAATACATTTACTCAAATACAGTTAATCAATTGAAAGACAGGAGTACGGTAGTCTGATATGCACAGAAATACGAGAGTATCATAAAGTTTTAATTATTACTAAAAAATAACTGAGATATCTGGATAAATTTTTTTTGCATATTACTTGATCCTAATGTACATAATGTTATAAATTACAGCTATTAGTGTTGATTTATTTGGATTCAGGAAGCGATAGATTGAAGAAACCTGCAGTATCGTAAAGTTGTAATTATTATCCCGAAATATCGTAAAGTTGTAATTATTATTCCGAAGTATCGTAAAGTCTTAATTATTACTCAAAATAATCTAAATAGACTTTAATTTTTTATTTATTATTCTTAATACATGATCACCATACAGAGTTATGCCTTTTTCCTAGGGTTTCTTGATCTTTCTAATCCCATCATTGTAGAATTCAGAATGAAATCAATACTAATAACTGTATAACCTGCAACACAATATACAAAAAAAATTATTAAATATATGCACAGACTAATGTTACTACGCTTGAATCCTAATTTCTATATGTCTTTGGAAGAATATCTTGATACAGTTTAAAACAAGGAGATGAGTAGACCAATATTGCAATTATAATGAAGTATCTTTCCTACTTGAAATGAATGTCTACAATTTGTTGATGTTCACACAAACTATTATGTCTGAAGGAATGATATGGTTCTGAAGAACCAGGAAATTAATACTCAATATCTTTTAACAAAAATAGAAACTACACTGCATTGTATTATTGTGCGTTCGACTTCTTCCCCCCCCCTTTTCCATAATATTACGCCGATTGCAGTAGAGGATCCAGAAAATGCACCCTCACCCCTCGTCATAATTTCTCGCACAAACAAAATAACATACCTGAAAAGGAAATCCCAATCAAGTTCTTAAAAGTATTTATTTTATTGTTTTATTTCAAAATTTTTTTTATTGTGTTCAAACGCAGGTCCGAGCTATATATCGAACAGTAATATCTTATTTTTTAATTTGATATTGATCCTTGAATTAGTATTTAGTTTATTTTTAGATAAAAAAAAACTAAGTAACCATGAATAATAAACGGAATAAATAAACACAGTGAAGTATTATGAACTTTTTAAAGGGGAAAAAAAAACAATTATACCTGCTTGTCGATTTGTTCTGGATCTGTCATTGGTAGGGCGTTTTATGAGAATTGATGCATTGAAAATTTTCCTCTGTGTACAAAGTACTCATATTTAAGAAATTAAAGGTTAATAAAGAGAATGTACAGATTATATAAATTGCAATAATGTCAGTCATGTTTCATTTGACTATTATAGCTTTTTAATAACAAAATATAAAACTTCTTTAGAAATACCATCAATTATTTCTATTTAACCCTGGTTTACATTTATTTTACAAAAACTTTTTTACGACAGGATTTTCACACGCTTTAAATTAGGCATTTTACAAGTTTTTCTAAATTTTTAAATTAATATTAATTTTTTCATAAATCGCTTTTGGACCTTTCAGACAAAATAATCTTAGTCGCTAAAAAAACAACAACTAAGGTTTAATTCCTAGAGCTCAAAAATAAAGCAGATTCTTAAATTATTGGCAGGAAATGTTATGTATAAAAGATAAATTTTTTTACATATATTGTGCATGAAAGTAAGTATTCATTCATAAGATTTTCTTTTTCATCAATAGAATATGTTATGTGTGTCAGAAAAAATAAGCAATACCATATTCATAAATTCTACTAATTCTTAGTTTCTTTTATCATTTCAGAAATTCTTAAAATTGACAGCTTAAAATTCTGAAAGCACTAATATTTTAAAGTTATTCAAAAATTATTTTGAGAATCTATCCACTTTTTTAGTAATTAATTTTGAATTTTATGAAAAATACTTTAAGAATAGCGGCTTCATAATTGATAAAATAAATTAAATGAAATCTAAGTTTCGATGTCAGATACAATGATATAATTTCCATAAGGTCTCTTCATCAAGTATAGAAGAAAAACAAGAAATGTATAAATTAAGGAAAGTTAAAATAAAGCTCAAGGTTACGTGATAATGAAATTAGATGAAACAGAACAACAGAAAGCAGTAAATTTAATATAGTGTGTATCCAGAATTTTCTTATTTAAAATTAGGTCGTTAGAACATTTGACAATTAGAAAGACAGAATACGGCGCCCGAAGTCTTATTTGAGGAACATAAATCTCGTCTCTAAACACAACTCGCTGAAATAGATGCCATCATTTAGAATAAAATATTTCTTGTCTGTCGTATTGCAAGGACAAGTGCATTTAATAATTCGAACAATTAGCTTCATTACGCGCATTTAATATAATTCCACTAAATAAATGAATACAAGCAAATTTGCATAGTTATGATTACCCATGTTCATTTTCATTCAAATTTTATTACTTATTTTTGCTATTAAATACGCAAAAAATAACTTCATATTGTATTCTCAATAATTATTATTCTATTTAGCAAGTAACTTAAGGAAAACGAAAGTTTCAACATAGCATTAAAATTGCTTGGCGTAGTTTCTTTTGATATTGCATCTAAAAAGTAATTAATTAAAATAAAAGAGTTGTTTTCCCCCAATTTCAATCAAAAGAATAAAAATTATATTTTGTTAGAAAAGTTCAAAGTGAAATTAAAATAACGTGAACAAGATATTGATACTGTTTTTTTTACTACGCACTTTGTATTCAAAATATAAAGGATAAATTCACAACCAATAATTAATTTTTTTTTTAAAAAAAAAGTAGCAAATTTCTCTAATGCACTTTTCTTTTTTAAAAAGTACGTGTAAAATTTTATAACTATTTCATGTAAAAATGAGCACAAAACACAAATATCGATTAAATCAATAAGAGATATCAAGTAAATTTTTATGAAATTATATAATTTGTTTGCAATTAATAATGGGCTAATTTTTGTATGTTTGACTAATTTCATGCTTAATTTTCCACATTTTTTTGTTAATATGAGAATAACAATCTTTATTAAAAAAAACTATTCGTAGAACACTCGAATTTTTTTTACAAATAGGTTCTAATTGTTTCCTTCAAATCAATAAATCTAATTCTCATAATTTAAAAAAAATAACTGATTTTTCATTCATCTTGATATAATCTGATAAAGAAACTTTTTTGGGCAACAATAATCTGTTTGATAGAAGTACAAACAAAACAGATGGGCCTCGGGAATACCGTTGTAGACCACGTACAAGATAATGGGGACTGTGACCCTTCTTTTCATATTCTCCAGCACAAAATAAATAGCAGGTAAATTTAGGAGTCGATTTCGAAATAAAAAAAAAACATTAATAAGAAAATACAACAATTCAGTGGCACAGTTTTCTTTAAAAATAATTTTGTAAGCTGTTGCTATAATCAATATTTATGACAACGTATAAGTGATATAACATACCAAAAAAGCCTCATCTGTTTGTCTTCTAAGTTACGCAAACAATTACATCAAACCACAATTAATATTTTGAAACATCTACAACTCTTAATTAGGTTGAAAAATGTTTCATATTAAAATTCATCAAAATAAAAGATACCAATCTCCGTTTCGTTTAATAACTGGGAAAAATTCTTTTACAGAGAGAAATAAAGAAAGATTACTCATTTTGAAAGTTAAAAAATAAGTTTCCTTTTCCATACATTTGTATATCATTTTTTTTTATTATTATACATGTCTATTTTTTCTATTTTCTTCTCCATCTTTTTTCTTTTTTTTTTTTTCTTTAATTTTCTTAGCTTTTTGTCGACAATAGAAGATTTTCAGAAATGACGTCAGAGAAGTTGGTCGTAACCCTTTTTTATGTATTTTCTTAAGAGTCGTTCTTTATAAAAGATCCAAATCAGTGGCATTAGAACAAATTACCGGTATGGAAAACATATTTTCTCACGTGACTTTTTTTGAGATATTTATCTCTTTAGAAAAGATATCTCAAAGTAAAAATATGATATATGTATTTTTTTGCTAATAAATTTTATGATATTTTTTCTTTGTCTTAAGTTAAAGGCAATTTTGCTTACGATGATGTAAAAAACAAAAGCAAACGTAAAAAATAAAATGCTTGATATCATTCCATTTTACGTCAATCACTCGTATGAAGTTGAATACTTTGAATCAAACCATTCTTGCTTCGACCACCAGTAATGTACCACGTGAACTTGTGAAAAATAATTATGTTTAAAAAGAAAAAAATGGCTTAAATAAAACATTATTGGAAAAGAAAGATAACGAATTATGTATGGTAAAATCATAATTAAAAATATTTAAATTTTTTTTATTTCTATTGAAATGAAAACGTTATAAATATTTCTAATTTTTTTAAAATCAATATTAAGTTCCTCTTTCATTATTTGAGGAAATGATAAAGCCTTATTATCTCCAAGATTAACTAGATTGAAGTGTAAGAAACGCGCAGATTAAAGGTACGGTTTTTTTTTTTTTTTTTTTTTTTTTTGTAGTTGTTGAAAATTCTGTAGCATAAAAGGATACTACAGTGATTAAAGAGATGCGAACTGTTTTACAGGGGCATCAGAACTTCGCTAAGAATGTAAAATACTACTAAATGAGAAATTTGAAAATTAATTATCAGAATTAGATAAATATTTTGTGTTATGGTAGTCTCAATTTGTGGAGAAACAAAAAAAAAATCGTTTAAATAAAATGTAATAATATATTCTTTTTACATTTTAGGCTCCGGAAGTCAAATGAGGTTTGCCAAAATTTACTGCCACTTAAAGCATATGTTGAGATGAATGTTTTTAAACACCTACAAAATTATGCTGCTGAACTTCCTTCCAAGAGTAATAGCTTAATGATGATGAGTGTCGGCAAGACGCGAAATGAATGCTGTTAGTGAGTTTATGGTTATTCATGAAGGAAATGTCAAAAATGTTTTATTTTCGTTTTAGTTTTCATTCATAGAAGGACAGAACAATATATAAAAGAGCATTAAATAAAAATGTAATGATGAACCTCGGCTTTGATCATTTCATTGATATATTCAAATTTTCACTGAAAAAAAAAATCGCAGAAATTCGCAGATAGATTTATTTAAAGCAGTTCTAGAGTAATTACATTAAATGTGCATCAGTGGATTTCAAGTTTGATATTTAAATATTTATCTGTTATGAATGTTGAATATACACTTAAAATCTATTCATTCTCAAACATAAGAAAAAATTTCAATCGGCATTACAAAAAATAATGCTGTAATTATCACCAAATGCTTAATTTTTTTTAAAATTCTAATTTTTGAAAGATAAAACCATACAGCATTTGGAATTATTAATGTTTGAAATTCGTGAAATAATTATATAATTGAATGCAAATATTTATCTTAAAAATTGTAATGTATATTTAAATGATTTCAAACACAGATTATTTTACAAATATTTTAAAAAATTATGACGAAAATCTGATGAATAACATAATATAATCATAATGAAATATTTTTTGATAAACGAAATTTATAATTATGAATTATTTGTATATTTTAAGCATAAATGCATGTAAAATGTATTAATATCATAATTAAAAAATGTATTATAATATTGCCACCTATAGATATTTAAATAAATTAATTTAGATTAAGGTCATTTCTGAAAACATTTTATTCTTAAACAAAATATTTAAGAACTTAGATAGCACGATAGCTTAAATTAATCATTAAATTTGTTGCTTCGTGATTATGAGCTAAGTAGATGAATAACATTCACATATATAAATTTAAGCATAATGATAATATAGATTTTTTTTTGTGTTCAGTCATTCATTCATATTTACTCTCTCCAATTTTTGGATAACCTATTCAATTCAAATATGTGTATCTTGCTCATTTGTGAAGCCATAGGAGTAACTCAAGGATTCCGGAACTTCTCAAAAATTAAATTTAGCGAATAGTGTTCTTGATTAAACTGGAATAGGTTGCTTTAGAAATTCGCTTTTTTCTTGTGCTTAATTCTTTTAGGTATTTCTTCCTTTGTGTTGCTTGGTTTAAAGTTCATTCAAGTCTATTTCCACTTTTATTCGGCACGATTTTTACAATAACTTGAAAAAATTAGTCCTGCTATTGTATTTACATTTAAGTTATGTGAATATATTAAAAGATATCGATATGGAAATTTTACTATAAAAATATAACTTTTGAGTTTATATTCTTTTATATTAAATTTATATTATTAATACCTACAATAAATCACACAAGTTAATAAAAATTATAATTTAATTATATTCCTTAATTAATAATAAGCACAATAAAACTTTATCTAGTTATAATTATATTTCAAATTTCATTGTAAATCAGATTAGAACTCGCCGTTGGAAAAAAAAAAAAAGCAATTATTTGGCTTTTTATAAGCGTAGCGACCGAATTCTTTAATAAAAGAGATTGTAGATTCCTGTAATTGACGAATTACAAAATATTTCGTTCCAAAAATCTTGCATCCCTGCAGAATGCTGGAATTATTAAATATTTTTATTGAAAATTATGTATGATGTAATAATACTTCTTTAAAATTTAAAAGAAAAGATTCTGATTAAATCTCCTTCTACAAAAGTCTTCAACATCCAAAACAAATAAACACCTTCATTATGAAGGATGTAGTTTCTTGGTAGTCCCCGAGCTATACTCTTATTTGTAGACTAAGGGCAAACGAATTAATTTCTTAATTTGTTCCTAAGCACCGTGTTCCGCGCAACAAGCTGTCGTCACAATGCGACTCAAGAGGTCAGTTTTTTGACCTGTAACCCCCGCACTTGAGAACAAAAAGAAAAGAAAATCAGTGATGGAAAAAAAAAAGATTAGAGACACGAGATAGGAATGTCGGTTCGCTTTGGCTAACAAATGTACTCTCGACAAACATTAGCCCAGTTATGTCTTTACAAAATATAGCTTTTGTTCTTTAGGGATTTATCTCGCTTGGGGCTCGGGCGCCTTGAAAAAGATGGAAAGAAATTCCATGTCGAATAACTCTAATTAAGAGATAAAATCTACACTCGAAACTAGAACTAAACTATGATACAACGGATAACTTGGAAACTTCTCAGAAACATTAGAGGAAAAAAAAAAAAACCCAGGGAATTACAATAGGTAATAATGTTCGTAAAAAGTTTATATGACAGGAAATAAAGGCTAAAAAACACTCAAAGGCTTTATTCACACGTTAATATATTTTGATAAATGACTGAAACTCAAATCAATGAATTAAATAAGTGTATTAACATGTGAATGAAAGAATCCTTCATAAAATCTATACTTAAATGTTTTAAAATTTATATATTTGTCTTCAAATTTCGATAGGTAAATTTCATGTCGATGATGATAGCTTACATTCAATCAAAATAGTGATCCCGAACAACTGCAATGATCCCGAAGTGGTTGTATACTCTGTACTAACACTGTGGGACAGCCTACTCAAAAGTTGATTTTTTTCCATTTTCTTCAGTAAGGCAAATGATTGGCAACAGACATTAAGCGAGAGACCCGTAAATACCCGTTGTGTAGTGGTACTGATGCTCAAAGAATTTGCCACATTTCTACATACTCACGTTAATATGGTGTTGAAGTTTAGAGAAATGTTGCCAGCTCAGATGCCGTCTTCTACCGAGGCTCAAAATATCGAGTTCAGGCGCCAGCAGTCCTCATGATGTGTCTGAGTGCAACGTTAATAAACAATCCATCTACCAAGGATTTCATGACGAAAATGGTAGCTATCATTTGTCTTAATGGGCTAATAGACTTTGTTGCTTTTCAAAGCGCAGTCAATTGCCAGAAACATTGAAAATAGCTCACAAAAAAAGGAAGCGAGGTGCAATTGCAAAAATGTGCAAAATTGTTGAATGTTTTCCGACATGAAAATAATCCAAGTTTGGTACCAATGCGCATGACCACTCACCCTGAAGTGGCACTTTAATCAGGAAGAAAGTCTTATATAAACCGGCGCATAGTGGAAGATTCATAAACGTAACGCTCACATTCCGATTCTTGGAGGACTTAAGCAAGCGAAGAATGCCAAGCAGGCGAGTGATAAGACATTTAGAGCTGTTAAGTGAGTTTGGATGATCGGCATGAAAACCGCAAACTGGTCGAAGCGCCGTATTGCTCGCCAGGTGGATCGTTCGGAGGTTGCCGTCAGAACATGTTGGAAACAGTGGACACGAGATGATATCCACTTGTGGAGAACCGGGTCTGGAGCCACGAGGAAAACTATAAGGCGAGAGGATCGAATGATCGTGCAGCAAGTTTTCGTAGATCCTAAAGTGACTTATTCAACACAATCAGATGTAGGGCTGCCATTTGTTCCACAGACCATTTCCAAAAGTCTTGCAGAAGCGAATCTGCAATCCAAGTGCTCTTTTTATGTACTACCTTTAACACCGCAACACCGACGACTCTGTCTACGGTGGTGCCAAGCCGGAATGGCATGCAATGCTATAGATTGCCAAAACATGGTATTTAAAGATGAATACCGGTTCATTTTGGAGACATCTCAGACATTATTTCATTGAAGAGTTTCGACTTGTGAATTATGTAAATCAGCATTACTATAGAAAATCGAAATTTGTAAATAACATATAGAGATGTAATATTAAAGGTATTGATAGAAAGAGGTCAGAAGAATCAACAGTAATGATGTAGTAGAGGAAAAGTAGTAATGATAGATGGACCTTGAAATAGTAGTAAGAGATAGAGATAATACAATGGAAGAGATTGGAGGAAGTTTATTAGTAAGAAAGGGATACTGGAAGGTTTGACTCAACTACAGAGTGTGAAGTGATCATCAGTGAATAGATATTTAGCCATATATGGCTTACATATTTAATACTGACTCAAATCCGGATAGTCAGGTGGTAAGATAATGTAGGATTTTTTAAAATTAATGCTTTGTAGTGGACGGGTGAGGGTCTACTTCACAAGCGTGATAAATATCTTGATTTTTAATTAATCTATCAGGAAGAATAAAAGTAAATTAAGAATTTCATGCTTTGAATATTTTGACCTGGTAATTAGTGACAGAACTTTATCAGTCTGCAATGTAACAAATCCACGATAGTTGAGAAACCATTACGTCATAATACACACGCACACACATATGTGTGTGTGTGCGTATAATTTCTTCGCGATGTTATTGGGGTTGGCGAGATGAATAAAACATACGGTAATTTTAGTTAATCTTGATATTTATTGAATGATAAACATTTTTAACAATTGATATTATCCAAGCATTGACGGAAGAACCTCTCGTATCGGTGTGGCTGACACAGCCAAAGAAAAAAGGATAGAGAAAGTTAAATCACGTTGATGGCTTATATGGGAGAGATCGAAACGGGGAAATCTCCGAAAGTTTTTGTTTATAGTCTATGTAGTATTACAAGCGATGTTTGAAAGAGAAATTAAGTTTTTTTAAAAGTGAAGAAAGGATTTCGAGTTAAGAATATGCGAGCACACACCCACTTCGGCTTTCGGTTTCTTCTGCTTATTATGTGTGTAGTACCAATCGAATTATTTATTACAAATAGAGTAGAATAAGTATTTCCACCAGCGTGGTCTCCTCTTACCGGATAGACGGATGAGCCACGACGAGAATTCTATGAAACCACAAATATATAATTATGTTATTTATAGTTCAATTGCTGCAGTTCCATTCTCATGCATGAAGTTGGTCATGACGGTGCTGCGTACACTACTCATTTAAAATCAGTAAGACAATGCAGTTACAAGATAAATTTTTTTTTATTGATGATGCTATAAGTATTTGTCATTGCTATCTTTTCACATATAATTAATTTATCTTTTATGTTTGGTATCGTAGATTTTAAATATAGAATTACCCACACATTATTTGGAATAAAAGTCTCAATCACTTCTTTGCTAGATTCTTATTTAACATAACAAATCATCTAAGAGAAAAGGGAAGGGCGGAGGTGAAAAGTTACGAGAAAAACTCTAGAATCTGTTGGAAAAATCTGCAATATTCTGGCAATCAACTTAAGATTTCCTTGCTGGAACAAGAAAACTAGAAAATAAATAAAACAAAGATTCGAATCAGCAAACGGGACAAAATGAATGGAGTGTAAATATCAGAAATTCCGCCGCAAATAACGAAAAATTGGCTAACATTCTGCATGTATCATATGGCGCAGGTGCTAGTGTTAGTGCTACTGAAGATATTCAGCAAGAATATCAGATGAAGAACCAGGAAGCGAATGCTGTCGAAGCTACTACATGTAATCAAACAGAAACATAAACTAACTGCAACTGCCAATAGTGCATTTTTTTAAAAAAAAAACCGAAAAAATAGTAATGAACTAGAGGTAAGAGAGGCTAGAGGTTTTTGAAAGGGAATCTGATACAATATGAATCGTCATTATAATACGTCAGTATAAAGCGAATTTAATTTGTTTTCGTAAATCTGGATCTCAAAGAAAATGGCCGAGTGAGTTTAAATTAAGTGCATACCTTTCACTATTGGATATATTTAGTATTTTCGAACGATAATGTAGGTTTAGGTGCAGTATGGTCCAATTCATCTGTTAAACATATTTCTCTGCTATTAGAGGAACACAAAAAGACGAAAGAGTATATATTTAGTAGTGACCTTATGCATAAAGAAAATAGAGTTAGTTGTAAATGTTCTCTTGTTTTTCAGTACTGGTGCCGAAAGGAGACTCATGATTGAAAATATTAGGCAAATCGTTACTCGCGTAATTGAGACAAAAAATAATCGGAAAAGTGATGTAAACTACAAAGGAGACCGTTGTAACGAAGCAGCTACTCAATAATAATATTGATAATGGTAATTTGTTAGAAATTGTGTTGCGTGTTTCAAAATTTGATCCACTTCTGCGAATGCGTATATAGAATGTGACAAAACAAAGCCAAGCTCGAATAAAAAATGCAAAGAATTCTATAGGAAGAGGCACTCCTGTGACATTTTTGTCTAAAACATCAACAATTTCAATTTTCATGGCAAATTCTCAACTCATTAAGCAAAAAATTGTAGGAAAAAAATAAATGTCGTGAAAATACTTTCTTTTCAAATCGATACAAACAGGATATTAATGCAGTTCATTGTGCGCTACATTAAAGGTATTACAGTAACTGAAAGAGATCGGTAGTTGTTAGAAATTGTCTTTCTGAAAAAAGTAAATATACTCTTGACATTGTAAGATCTTGCCTATATGAGTTAAATAAATAAACTTAATATTGTACTGGCAATCCAACAGATAGTACAGCAAACATGTAAAGTCAATATTAAAGTTTTACAACATGACTTTCTAAAGTCTCTCCGAAACAAATTCGTGTTTGGTGCTACGCACATGTATTAAATTTGGAAAAATTACAAAAGTAATAATTCCCGTTATATCTTTATTTGGTTTAATTTATAAAGTAGCGAATTTTACGCTAGAATCATATTTACGAATGCACTTTTGGAAATCCTCTTCTGCTTTTGTAAAAATTGTCAGCGAAGCACGATAGTGGACTACAGACAAAACACTTTCTTAAATTTCAGGCTTATATTTGGAATTTCAATGCGATGTGCGCTATAAACCATATACATATATGAATGGTTTCTTTAAGTAATCAACTATTTTACCCTCAAAAATGTTTCAAGAAATATTCAGACTAATCTCATCCCTTTCAAAAAACTGGCTTAAATTTTATGCTTGCATACCTAATGGTTAAAAATACTATTTTTTTCCCTTTAAACTTTTTTTTGAGAAGTTTTGATAGGGTTGTAAGAAAAAAACAAGTAGTTTTTTAAGTCATATTAATGAACAATTCAATGAAAAATACATCACATTTCAAATTGAAACCGAAACACTGATTTCGAAGGGGAAAAAACGAATTAAGAAAACTTGTTGCAATGAAGCACTTGACGAGTCGCTTATCTCTTATGAAGACAAATTCAACATTAATGTATACAATATAACGCTCAATAAAGTTATCAACAACATGGAGTCAAGATTGCCACGTCACGAAGAATTGTATAGTTGTTTGGAACATTTCTCCATCTGGAAAATTTCTTTATGCTAACGATAAAATTATCGTTTGAAGTTCTTCAAAAAGTGTGTCATAAATTATAAACACTTTTTCTGAAAATTGAAATAGAAACTCTCAAAAACGAACTCTTGGACTTCGTAAGAAAATGGAAAAATTCACCATTGGCACTGCCAAATCCTAAAATAGATGATAAAGACACAACTACAATTAGTACTGAAAGCAACGAAGATGAAGAATGTAATAGATACAGAAATTTTATTTTTTGCTACTACCTAGCGCTACACAAACATTATTTAAATGTTGATGCTTGAGGAACTCGTTATCCCAAGTATATTTGGAGGCATTTAAGCTGATGAGTTCTGAGATAAGTATTCTGATACCAATTGCAAATGACGACATTTTGTTTGACATTGCAAATAGCAGTTTTGTCTTGTCTTACTCTTGAAGTAAAATTATTTTGTTTATTATGTTAATTGTTTTATCATCTGAATCAAATTTCACAAATCGCTTGTCGATTATGAAGTATACAAAAATTTTTTATTTATGTATTGCGTTCATTTTTTTTTCTTTTTGTATTGGTTTCATTGTTTGATGGTCTATTAAATTAATAAAAAACGTTGCATTGGAAACTCTGAATTATTTTTTTCCGTTTTCGTTCTACATGAAAATAAGTTCGAAGCCAATCTGGTCGAAAGAATCACCCGGGTCGTTTCAGTGGTCCGATACAGCCCTATGCTCATAATACAATAATAACTTTTTGATAAATTTCTTATTAAATTTGAAAATTAACTTTTATTTTATTAAAATCATCATTTAATTGATAACCTTTTGAGTCGACACTTTACGCATATCATTACATGGTTTGACCAGCCTTCAAATGCAAGAAAGGGCCAACCAGTGAACAAACAGGTACTTTAGGAGTAAATCTAAATTAATTCTTCCAGAAAATATGATATATTTCCTTTTGTTTGAACTACAATTCTCTCGACTGGGAATTACTTGCGATACCACTATGCCGCGATGCGGGCTCCTTTTTCATCCGAAAGATAATTTTTTCTTCATTCTTTCAAATTTCGTAACGTCAAAGGATCGGATATCACGAGCAAACACATGTGCTTCTTTAGTATTTTGTTTTTTGCATCAATATCTGCTAGGGTACTTTTTGTTCCAATTTGATGATGCTCTACAACTTTGTAATTCACTTTTTCTCTCTATCTCGTATCATTTTTAGCGTTAACTCCGTAGGTTTCCATCAGGTGATGCTGTAAGGGGTCTCATCTAGCCACTTTAATATATCTAGATACCACTTCCAAGACTATGACTGCAGCTGTTCGGAAGTTAAGAGGGAGATAACAGACTTTAGTGGGCTTCCTATATATGTATGTGTAATTTCTTATTTACTAGTAGAAGTTTAATTTTATGAGGCACATGTATAGTAGGGTTTCAAGAAATTTTGGGAGACAACTTTTTGGAAGAATATCAAATAAATTTAAACTTTCTTACAATCCATTAAAAATTTTCATACTTGAGTTAATGTACTACATATCATAATATTTCTCTGAAATTAAATTAGAAACGCTGTATTTAAAAAACCAAACTGGCAAGCAGTGTTAAATTAAAAAAGATATCAGTACTGAAGAATTGAAACTACAGTTCATAGTACAAGTAAAAATCAATACTTATAAAGAGCCAGCAGATTTTGGAAAATTAAAATAGTCAATTCAAATTGAGAGATTAAAGGTGCATACTTTGTATGTTGCATAGTTACATATATGTGTAACGGGATTTATCAAAGATTTAAGGAGCTCCAATAGGCTGATTCGTAACTGATAAATAACGGGTTTGAGTCCCATAATTCTAAGCATATTCGGAGGCTGCTAATATGTCGTTTCTTAAAATCTTTGAGTTGACTTGATGTAAATTGAAGAAAAAAGGATTCAAGTTATCTTTTTCGTCGTCTGACTGCGGTTCAAAAATACGAGGCGATTGATTGTATATAATGAACACCTTAGAGTCGAGCAGAAATAGAAAATCGAATACTTTCAATTAGCAAAGCATCAGAAACATAAATTTACATCTTATTTATAGAAAAACTACAATTTGAATAAAAAGGATTCATGAAGAATAGAAGAATGATAGTCAAAAACCACATAAGTTATGAAAAAAAAAATTCCGTTTTAAAGCAATTCAAGAAAGAAATAAAGAAAATTTATTGTGATCTATATAAAAATAGCAAAATGAATGAAAAAGAAATGTCTTTAAATTAAAAAAAAATATGTAAAATTTTTTAATGATTTTTATTTGTTGACCAATCAAATTA
>BMAW01065373.1:75580-203080 GCA_019974015.1 Nephila pilipes | reverse complement strand
ATCTTGAGGGTCTCTCTTTTCAGATACATTTCACAAAAATGGGTGTCTTTTGCCTCTTCTTATATTTATTATTTCATAATTTAATACAAATTAACGGAAAATATTAGAGTATCAATCTTCAAATAAACAGGCTGCCATACATTATTTTAATTTGTTCTCTAGTTGACTGTGGTTGTTCAGATTTATCAATATGTTTGGAAGTCGGATTAGTAAAGAAATAAATTAAAAATTATTGCCATTCCCACAGATTAGTAAAGTCTGCTTTGACAGTCTTGAATCAGGTGCAGCTTTTTCTTCTTTCGTTACAAATGTGCAATTTGGCAATAGTTTCTCAAATAATTCTGTTTCCCTTACATGAAACACTTACTGTAAATTGTAACCAATGTTTCTTATGAAATTTTAGCGGATATATGGGAGATTATTTTTCACCCGATAAGGGGGGGGGTGCATAATTGTTATCAACGAGGGAGGTCGATTGATCTGTGAAGTGGGCGATTAGTTTAGTTTTTATTAACGTCACACATGAAGCAACACGAGGGCTATTGGCGACGGACCTCGTAATTTTGAACCACGGTCAAGTGACGAGGACGATACCTGAGTTAGCACCCACTCTCCTAACATCCACACCACGCCAACGGGAGGACTTTGAGCCCCGACAGATTTAACGTGCATCAGCCCTGGCTACACGGCGGGTCTTTGGTAGCCAAGGATTGAACCCTCGTCAGAACGAAAACCGCCGGTCACGAATCCGAAACCATGACCACTAGGTTACCGCGGTCACGTGAAGTGGGCGAAGGGAATTGCCCATCTATTGGTCTGGAAAAATCTTGTCCAGAGTGGTCTTGTTGCTACGCATTAGACAACCGAGTCAGAAAAGAATTCCCTGCGTGTCAGTTATAATGCACTTTTAACTTCTGTCGTAGTTTAATTGCAATTTGCGGAAGAGAGACTCCGCACACTTCTTCCTAGGGAGGAAAGCCTTTATAACTATTGAGAGGTTTTCTGAATTTTGTGAAGATTGTTTTTCCTGTCATTACTGCAGTTGTGGGATATACATCCCCTGTTCCATTGAGTGTCCCTTTGGATAATTTCTGTTGACATCATCGGCTGTCTTTAGTTGAGATGGATGGTCTACTTGACGCAAGCGTTCTAACCGATTATATCTCTTGTCGAGATTTATGAGTGGGTATCTTAGTTAGATATACTGAGGCAAATTGGCGCTGAAGGTATATACAATTAGCAGTTGTGGACTGTGCTGCCATTTAGTGTTCAAATTCACTTTTAGTGTTTTCACCACTTTGGGAGATTGTTTACTCACTCATAGGTGGAGGTCGAATGAGTTTTTGATCTGAGTATCGGGACCGCAGAAAACTGGCCCAGTGCTTCTTAGCAACAGTGTTGACAAATGGCCTAGAAATGATTTCCAGGGTGATTCAGTTATCAGGCGCTTTTGATTCCTGACGTTGATTAGTTGCAATTTGCGGAAGACAGTCATCGCAAAACCTTAAAAATATTTTATACGAGTGCCTGTTTCGTTATTGACATTGTCAATTTTATCCACTAATTTGATAATACACAAATTAATTAATTTTTTCTTTAACTTATCAAACCAACACTCGTTGGCTTTCAAAAATTATTAATTTTTTAACCCCTTCTTCACTTTGTTTTTTGTCATTTTCTTTATTCTACTGATTAAAACTGACAAAGCTTTAGTTTTCCTTCTGCCTTAACTCAGAACATTACGCTTTTTGTGATTTCTTCTACCATTGCATAACAAATTTTACAATTGTTCAATATTTCTTTTTCATTTCACTATCTCTTAACTTGTTACTCCCTAGGGCGTCCTTTACTACTACTATAATACCATGAGAAGTTTTTTTTTTTTTTTAGTTATGGGAATTGTAGATTTATTTCAGTTTTACAAGCGAATCACGAGCAACATTATTTTTTTACCTCTTTCTATATTTAGGTTATTCTAAATTCGAATTTTAAACTTAAATGACTTCTTATCCTTCTCTTAATCGTTATATTTATATACCTGTGCAAATTAATTGGGACAAAGTAAAAAAAAATCACTCTTTTTTTAAAAAAAAATTATGCTTTTATTCAATTTATATAATTGTGATACATTTTCTAGTATGACCTATATCCTTTCAAAGTAAAAATGATCTCTTGCAGACGTTTCGGCAATGATTCCTTTGGATTAGTACACATCTTTTGAGTTCATCTTCATTAAGCCACATTTGAATTGCATAGTTTATCATACGTTCTTTTGTTGTACCTAACGCATCTTACCTAAACGCCTCTTCATAATATTCCATAAGTTCTCAATGGGCTGTAGGTCTGGGGAATTTCCACTCCATTCAAGTACTTTAATTTGATTTTCCAGCATAAAAGTCTTTACCAGTTTTGAATTTTGACGAAGAGCCAAGTCGTGTTCAAAGGTACTGTTAAATGTTTTCCTTAACGAAACAATCTTAAGCTGTAATATTTCCATGTATTTGGTTAAATTTGTCATGCCTTGAACAGGAACTAATCTTCCAGTGCCATTTTCCGTTAGAAAATCCACAAAACATCTGCTTCAGCGGGTATTTTACAGTCTGTTAGATATGGTCCTGTCTCATAAGTTCACAATCTTGTAATCTCTGAACATCTGAAATGTATCCCTGTTGAAATAAATTAGTTTCACCACTGAAAATTACTTTCTTCCAGATGTCAAAAATCCATGATTTGTACTTTTTTGCCTGTGCTAAACAATTTTTCTTCATGTTAGGAGTGAAAATTGTTTTTTTCCGTTGGTTTCCTTGTCTTACGGCCAGTTTCCAAAAGCCTATGCCTTACAGTTTAGTTACTCACATCAAAACCAGATGGCAATAAATACTTTTTGAAGGTCTGAACTGTTTTCTATGGGTTTGCTATTTCTTATAAGAATTTTATCAGTTTTTGCAGTAGTTTTCTGCTTGCGTCCACATCTGCCTTTACTTTTTGGAGAGGCTGATCCGCATTCTTTGAATGAAGTTAGGATTCTCGAAATACTTGATTTGTCTACACCAACTGCAGAAGCCATTTCTCTAACTGTCATAGAAGTGTGATCTTCGAGAGCTATAATTTTGGCAGGCGTTCTTGGAGTTTTATCCATTTTTGAACACATGAAAGTAAGAGGGAGCAAACACTAACAAACTGCCTCACTGAAAAGCTCACAACTGAAGAATAGGAAAGTATTTCTATGCTAAAACTAGTTGGTTCGCACTCAAAGCAGATAAATCTGGTTTGAGATGGTTCTCACTCTGTCTAAACAGATAAAAACGTTTTGAAGTGGTTTCAATCATATTTACCTAAAAAAAAATACTTTGTCCCAATTAATTTGCACAATACAGTACAATAAATCTTGTTTATGTTATTATTTTTTGATCTCACAAAGCTTCATCATATTTTAAATACTCAGTTCTCAACTGCAAACAAGTTTATATGATTACTAAATAAACTATGCATTGGAATCCCCGAATTTGTATTTATACGAGTACATATATCTTACGTATTGGCGTTTGAACTATGGTAGTTCAAGCGCTTTAAATTAATTCGCTTAAATGGATTGATTACTAAATATTTTAAAAGATTGTTAAACAAATGCTAAAACTTTAAAAAGAAAGAGATGGCTCGACAAAAGACAAAATGAATGTTCTCCGGTCTTATTAAGTATTTTCCTCTCAAACTTTTTATGCACTATTTATTTCCATTCAAAACTTTTTTTTGTCTTAAAATGTTGTCTAGATACTTTTAGGAGACTGATGAGAAATTTGACGCAATGGGAACATCAATTTATCGCTCATTGGCAATGTAGAAACAAGGCAACAAAAATACGAGAAAGTAAAACTGTGTTCATTGCACCGATGATAAGATAACGGTGATTTCTTTTTGTCTATTAAGAGTTATATTAAAGGAAAGTTTATAGTGGTCTTTCAGCGGGAGCTACTGGCATGTAAACAGTTGAAAACAGGCGTTGGCCTTATACGAGTGATTAGATTAGAATGGTAGAAGGTGAAGTGGCTTGAATCTTGACCCGACCGTATTTGAAAGAAGTGAAAGGCTGAATGAAATTTCTTACCCATTTAGGGGCGTACATGTGCAAAACATTCAAAATTTTGAGTTCAAAAACACGTATGTAATTCGATCACATCAGTTACGCCTGGCTGCAGAGGCAAAGGGAAAGTCACAAAGTGCACGAAACTACCAGGATGTATTCAAAATTAAATATACCGAGAAACAAAATTGTGTGTAAATGGAAATAGATAGTTGTTCACATTCCCCTAAGATATCTTCTTAAAATATGGAGTCTCCTAAATTGGTCACCTCTCTAAAATGGCCTATATTTTTATTGTCTCTATTTGAGTTGGAAGTGGTTGGACCATACATCAAGTGGTTCAGACTATCGGCTCCTTACTTATGAGTATATTACTTCATTCTTTTGCTCTTTGAGCTCTTTTCTAATGTGTGTGATTTATTATAGCAACACGTTTCATTAGGTCAAATATTTTTCCGTTTACCTATTTGAAGTTTCTTTTTAAGATCCTGTATGGAATTTTAAGCACGTCTTACAGAAAATATGAACAGATAAAAAAAAAAAAAAAAAAAAAAAACTATGTACCTTAAATTACTTTAATCTGTAGTATAAAAATCGCATCAATAGATTATTACATGTTGTATTTAATATCACTAGTACTAATCCAAATACGGTAAGTTGAATAACCGGGGTTAAAATAACTTTTTTTAGTTGCCCATGTGATATGTGGTATTCCTCGCCTTAAAAATTTTTAATAAAATACTCAACGAGAAAACAATAAATGTTTTAAATGATAATGTATACGGGATTTTTCTGTTTTTTGTTATCCACCCAAGGGGCTATTGGTTTAGGTGGGGTGTTTTGTCGAACCAGATCCCTTTTCAATTTAAAATAATTTCTTTTTTATATTTAGTTTAAACATACTTATTAATTTTAATTATATGTAGCTGATATAATATTCAATTCAATAATTTATCTTTTGCTTTAATTTTAATTATATTTAGCAGAAATATATTCAATTTTAATAATTCGTTTCCTTTAATTTATAATCGAAAAGTTTGCTATTTTTTCGTTTACTTTAATTCGTATAATAAATTGAGTAATTTAATAATAACAATAAAAAAAAGCGCACATTTGATAGCTAAATCTGTTCTTTGCAAAACTTTAAAACCTTTTTGAGCTTGATTTTTGGAATTTAAGAAAGATATATAAGAAAGTAAAGATATGTACAAAGCAGTAAAATAAGCATAGTTCTATGTATTGGATATTTTATTCAAATTCCTAGAGTTACCTATAAACAGAGGTTCTATTTTAGAAAAACCTAGCATTTTTCTTATTGCTGCTTTTTGAACGTCGTTATAAGGCGTATTTTGTTATGAAACAAATGAACATCCTCTTTGAGAGCATGATTACCGTACTACTATTTTGTCATTCTGTATATCCGATTAACCCATGCTTTCTCACAAAATCGCAGAATGTATGCTCAGATTATGAAACTAATTGTTCTCAATTAAGAACTGTATAAAATAAATGTAATAAACTAATATTTTTTAATACGTTATTGTGAATTTTGTAATTATCCTTCGCTCCCTAAATGGTTCTAATCAGCTCATTTCTATGATTTATTTCGTATAGGTTCCCTGGCTTTTAATTAGTCAAATTATATTTTATGTAATCTTCAAATAGACAAATATCTTTATTTTCCAAACTTTTTCATACTTGTAGAATTATTTTTTTTTCCATTGAAATTTTAAATAAAAAAATAACATTTTATCAGTCTGGGTCTGATCGAGTCATATCACTAATATGTATTAGAAAAACATATAAAAATAAAAGTAGTATTTTCGGATGGTCAATATAAATAATAATTCTTGACAGCTGTGACGTAAAGGAAAAATATTTTTTTGATCATTTTGGTTTCAATCGGACATGAGTCATGTTTTATAGTTGCGGAAGATGACTTTTCGGGGTACTTAACCTTTTCGGGCTTTTATCTCCTTTCTAACTGAAAGACGTGAGACTGAACTTTGGAATTTACATTTGCCCAGAAGTAAGAGATGATTAAAAATACTTTACAATTTAGATGATTTTATTGTTTTATTAACGTTACAATGAGAAGCAACACGAGGGCAAATAGCGACGGACATCGTAATTTTGAACCTCGGTCAAGTGACGAGAACAATACATGAGCTGGTACCTCCTTCTCCAAATTTCCACGCCACACCCAACGGAGCACCGTAAGAAACGTGCTTCCTACACGGCGGATTTTTAGCGGCATCAGGGCGCAACCACGGCAGCGACCATGAGCATTGGGCTACCACAACCATTAAAAATAAAATAAAGCTATATAATAATAAATTAATTAATTATTTGATAAATTGCAATTAAGAGAAACAATACAGTTTAAAAATTATTGTCACAAGAGAAAGTTTTTGTCGCTCTCAGTACTTTTTTTCAATTTAATACTGAGCTCGAACAATGCAATGTTTTATAAAAGGAAAAAAAAAAAAAAAAAAAAAGGCGATGATCTCCATTTTAATGAAAATTTTAAAGGCAATTAAATATTTAAATTTAAAAGTTAAATTAAAGTCAAATAAGTTTTAAATTTACATCATGAGAAAATTTTCGCAGGTCTTAGAGAACTTTCTTTAGTTGAGGTGGGAATAGAAAGGACCGGAATCAATTGTCCAATCGGGTGGCAACAGACTCAGAACTAAGTTTAGAAGAAATTTGAGACGGGAAAATTTTTCTTGTCTCAGCTGGGCCGAAAGCGAGTTAACTGATTGGCCAATAGGAAAGGTTCCTATCAGCAAGAGGTGGTGGTTTAGAAAAACTGGAAGAGAGAAAAGATGAAGATATAAAGACACTTAATGGATTTAATGAAGTAAATTTCATGGGGCCTATGTAGTTGGATATTGTTTCTACACGGGAAATGTATTTCTAAATTTTACAGATTGTAGTTTATATCGTAAAAGGGTGTTATCCATTTTATCAAAGAATAAAATAGAGAGTTTCTTAATGAAGGTTCTTAAGGATGGGTACTTTATTGATATTCTGATATCAATATTTCTCATATACCAGTGGGATTTTAAAATCTATTTAAGCTTAATAGTTTGGAATTTTTCAAGTAGATCTATAGATCAAGTAGGCTCAGATTGGATAAGAGTAGGTTAGAATTGGTCTGATTATCAGTGTACAGATAAGTAATTTATTGCGTCTTCTTAATGTAGATTTTCGCAAGATAAAAGGGTAAAGTTCATAGGCTGCATTTTTATGCTGTTTTTAATCTATGCAATGCGTTATTTAAAAGTGAGCATTTTATCTAACATCACACCAAGACACTTGGTGGTTCAAGACCAGGGAATCTTATTATTGCCAAAGTAAGGGTCTAACTTAAATTTTCTATAATTTCTAGATCATGTTTCATTCGGAACAAAAAAGGATAAACCGATAATCCCCCTTCAACTTTGCAGTCTGAAGCCAAGTTTTAGATGAAAAGGAATATGAATCAGATATATATATATATAATTTTATGTAATATAATAAAATTAAAAAAGTGCGTTAGGTGCTATTGATAAATTAAATGAAGCATCTACATGCAACTAGTTCATCACCTATACCTGTCCAAAAAAGAAATAGAAGATTAACTGGGTGTTTATTTTGCTGTGTAATTGATCCAACTCCAATAAATGCATTTGTTTTTTTATACGTATAAATCCTCTTTAAAATCAAAACAAGCTGTACAAAAGATAACTTTTTCCAAAAGAAATTGGAAATCATCTGACTAAATCTCATTGAAATATTAAAATGAAAAAAATACCTTAATAACAATAAAGAAAAAAAAAATTGGAATTTTTGCAGATTAGAAATAAGAATATATCAGAATATTTAAAACAATAAGATAGACATTGTACAGTCCAAAGAGGAATCAACAAACGTAAACGAGGCGTGTTTAATGTTTACCTTTTCTTTGCCAAGAGCATGTAATTGTGTGCCATAAATCTCATTTGTCATTAAAAAACGTATCAAGAATAATGGACGCAAAGCATAATAAATCAGTAATTAAAAAAAAAAAAAAAAAAAAAAAACGCTTTATTACTTTTTGAGCTTAAAATACCGTAAAATGGCTTGCGCAAACTAGAGATTGGGCGGTTCGAAGGGTTGGTAAGCAAGAAAAAAAAGGAGGGATGGGAGGGTATAAGAGATAAAAAGATGTACTACTTCTGTAATACAGAATACAAAAATAAAAGTTCTAACAAGCTATATAAAAATATTTGTCGTGACTTAGAATAATTATATGACAAACTGAGTCTAATCGACCCATACAGGCAAAATGTAACTTTTTTCTGTAGTGTGCGAAGTTTTAAAAAAGCAATAATTTTTTCTTGAAATAGAATGTCTAACAGATTAGGATTTTTAAAAAATTGTTTTTAGCTTAAAATACTTGTATCTCTCTTTTAATGAAGAGAAATCATTTTGACAGAAAAGCACATCGTATTGAAAATTAATCTTTGTTTTTCAAAATTCGTACAGGTTTCACATTGACCCCATTGATTATAAAAATAAATAACATATAACTATATACCTTTTTCCTCAGTCCATCAGTTCATTAAACAGTTATCTAATAACGAATTATAAATATTTCTTTAGCGGAGTTTATCAGTATCGTATAAATATGATATTGATAATACTGAAAAAATGCTAAATTATTAATTTAATCTACTTTTACTATTTTCTTTTCAAGATTTATTAAATGTATTGTTTAGTTTTTCAAAAAAAAAAATATTTTATCCTCTTTTATACTCTTTAATGAATCTCAGTATAATTATTCGTTTTACTTTTATTTTTATTTAAGGAAATAATGAAAAATAAATGACACTTCTACTTTACTGTGAAGCAAAATAAAACAGAATAATTATTTTATATTATTTTACACTAAAAAATAATACAAACACACTGTTGGCAATAAATTGCAACACCATGAAGAAAAGCAAATACAAAAAAGATATTTATTGTACGCAAACAGTATGGCATGAAGACTAAATGATTCAACAGTTGGGGCAGGGTGCGAAATTAGTAGAAACAACTGTCACCCCTCGGCAGCTAAAACGGCTCTTACCTAGTTAGGCATGGAGTGGAACTGGGCTTGGATGACAGAAACAGGCAACTCATTCCATGCTGCCTCAAGTCTATGCCACACGCCATCAACCGCATTAGCTGTAGAGAGCAGTAGCTCAGTCTCTCAGCAACCAATGACCAGATGTTTTTAATGGGTGACAGATCCGGAGACCGTGCAGGCCTGAGCAACGATAGAATGCCCTGTGTATCTATTAAGGTCATAATACGACGTGCAACATGTGGTCTTGCATTATCTTGTTGGAAGATGTCATTTGGAAGGCCTCGAAGGTAGGGCACGACCACTGGACGTGAGATATCAGAAATGTCCCGATCTGCGTTCAAATTAGCGTCGATTCGAACTAGACATGTGCATGACGTGTACCCAATGGTTGCCTAAACCATCACACCAGGGGCAGGGCCTTTATGTCTATATCGAAAGCAAGCAGGCGAAGAGCTGTCTCCTCGGAAGCATTCAGATATACATATGGTCATAAGAATACTGCACTCAGAACTGGGACTCGTTTGAAAAGACGATATTGTGCCACTTCTGAATTCCAACTTTTTCATTCAGCGCACCAGAGTCGTGGTCTCTCTCTGAGCTGTATTATGATGGGAAGCTGAGCTGTATTGCAGTGCCTCATTGCCGATATCAAATGCAAGCAGGTGACGAGTGGTCTCCTCGGAACTTCCAGACACATATACGGCTATCAGAATGCTGCACGCAGAACCGGGACTCGTCTGAAAAGACGACATCGTATCACTCCTATGTCCAGCTTTGCCGCTCGGACACAACAGTCACTCTCTCTCTCTGCTGCAATGTGAAGGGAAGCCGAAGTAATGGGCGCCGCGCTGACAGTCCACGCTACTGAAAACGTCGTAGTCCTACCGAACGAGCGGATACTGGGTGTGCGGCAACCATGTCCATTTCCTGACTAATGGCTCGTGATGTGGTTGTGCAGTTTTGCGGGGCCGATCTCACAATATGTCTGCCCTCTCTGGCGCTAGTCAGGGGAGGATGTGGAAATCCTGCATGCCGTTCAGTATGACACTCAGCACCCCATTAATTCCATATCTGAACACTCAGCACCCCATTAATTCCATAACTGAACCTCAGCATCCCATTAATTCCATATTCGCATGACAGTGGTTGGATTTCGACAAGTGCAAAGGGTGATATCAAGGAATGATAATCCACACTCTCGATAGGCAACGATCCCGCCTCTATCGAATTCCAACACTTATTGGTAAGCATTTCTTCTTATTATTCGAGACATAAAACGTTATTATGAGCACACTCTGACCTTACAAAACCCTTTCCGAACGAGAAATCCACTTCACAACTTTTCTTTTATGCAGTGCTTCAGATATCATTTCTCCATCCTGCATCGTCTAAATGAGCTGTAATACTAATAATTTTATATCCCAAATTCTTCTTCCTTTCCTGTGATTTAGACACGTTCGTCAGGTCATGCCTGCCAGGTGTTGCAAATTTAATGGCCAGCAATGTAATATGATAAAACATGCAGAATTGAATTGTTGATTGGAATCATATAGCTATGAAAAGACACACACACTTATATATATAAAACACACACACACATATATGTACATACACACAGACACACATATTATATATATATATATATATATATATATATATATATATATATAAGTTCTTCTCTACATTTATCACACCTGTGACAGTAAAAACACACTTTTAAAAATTCATTGCCATCTGTTGGACGTAAAAACAACACACACTATACTAAATATTTTATGAATCCTTTTCAATGTTTCCAACTAACGATCGATTTACGATTTCCAAATTTCGAGTTTTACAAATCTATTTCAATGTTTCCGATTGCATTGTTAAATTGAATTTTCATAGATTTTGATTAAGTTTCATTTTTATTTAATTATCTCTTGTGATATTGCGTTGAAATCGAGCTGTGTCTTTTACCACAGCGTTCATTTCGTGCGTATTGCTCATTTATTTGTTTTTTCATTTCCTTTTTTAAACTATTTTTCTTGTTTTCCAGTGCAATTGGTAGTTGAATTTAGCTGTGTCGATTAATTTTCGTTTGAATTCAAATAATATCCTTAAACTATCTTCGCAGTGATTCGTTCGAATGGATTGAAGAATGTCACTTCTCATTGTTCTGTGTTGATTGATCAGTATTTGAATTGAAACACTTTGTATTTTTCAATGCAACTGGCTATAGAATTGATTTTCATTTGAATTCACTGAGTTTAATTTGAATTCAAATTATATCGTGATATTGTCCTCGGAGTTATATGTTTTAGCAGAAAATATTTTCTCCACGTTCTTAATCTTTTCGAGTTTTTATCCCCAATCTGACTGGAAAAAATGTATTGGTGAGCTGAACATCGGATCTACATTTGCTCAGGAGTAAAAAATTAAGTCAATGGAGACTTTAAATGAAAGCACATAAAAAAAAATTAAGACGAGCATGCATTAAAGTTTAGGACTAACTTGAAGATTAAAAAAGTTTAAGGATTTTAACAAAATGTCTCAGAAAGAAGGGGAAAAATAAGGGATGATATATTGTTGTCTAGTGCAGGAATTATTTTAATTATTTTCAAAAACTGATTTCTTGAAGAAGTGAAATCATACGGCTTTGATTTCATTTTAATAGTTTTTAATTTAGGAGTATGGTTACGATTTTACATAATGAATAGGAGAGGATCAGATGAAGTTCAGCTGTTGTTCACTTAGTAGTACATATAGAAAAGAGAGACACTGCATTTATTTCACATTTGTAAATATTCAACAAATAGCCTGGGATCCACCGGCTACAACGTTAAATGCTTTCTTCACGTTATGTGAAAATGACGCGTTTGCGAAAACGTTGCTATATTTGAAAAGTGCCTAACATATTACACATGGAATGCGATTAGAAAATAATTTTAAAGACGCAAGCTATGAGAGCGTGTCGAAGGAAAACCTGGCATATTCAAAGAAACTGCAATAGGTATACTGTACATCGAGCATTCCAATCAAGATGAATGTTTCTTTCTTCACATGCTGTTAGTAAATGTTCTAGTCCAACATCTTTCCAGTAATTGAGAATTGTCAACGGTGTTACATATGCCATTTTCCGTAGAACATGTCATGCCCTGAATTTATTGGAGAACGATCGACCCTGGGATGTATGCATTAATGACGCATGTAACACTTCATATCCAAATAAAATTCGAGTATTGTTTGCAGTCATATTGACCGCTTTCGCTCCTTCATCTCCAACAGAGTTATAGGAGGAATATAAATCACAAATTGCTGAAGATGTTTTCCATAGAATACGAAAGGAAAATTCAAATATGAACTTGGATTTCACAATAGAAATCTACAACGAAAAGTTGATAATGATTAAAGATTTGTGCTCAGAAATAGTGAACAAAGTTCTTAGTCAATAGGGAATGACAACTCTGAATTGATCTGTTACTGCTTCATTCGATGTAGAATTGCGTTTTGAACAAAATTACAACACGGGAGGTCTCTCGTCGTACGTGCAATCAAATATTCCTAAGATAATGCTTGAGAAAAGGACATTTACAATCAAGTAATTCAAAGAGTTAGTAACGGGGGCAGATAAATCTTCTTAGATGCGCTAGGAGGAGCTGGTAAAACGTTCTTAATTAGATTGATTCTGTCAACAATTCGATCCCCAAATTTTAAAACCTTAGCTGTTACGTTATCTGGATTTGCTGCGACATTGCAACCAGATGGAAGAACTGCTCATTTCGCTTTGCAATTGCCATTGAACATGCAATTCATTGAAACTACCAAGTACAATATTTTCAAATCATTCTGCATGGGAAAAGTATTGCAGAAATGCAATCTCATTGTTTGGAATGAATGCATAATGGTACCACAAAATATCGCTCAAAGTCTTTGAACGACCATTGCAAGATTTGAATGGAAGCATCAGACCATTTGATAACGCATTAATATTGTGTGCAGGAGAATTCAGGTAAAAATTACCTGTTCTTCCTCAATCGACACCAGTGGACGAAAAAATCTCACATCACTTGCTGGAAATTAGAAACGGAAAGATGCGGGTTAAGTGACTTCAGGACGAATTTCATTGCCTCATAACTTCTGCAGTTTCAAATCAAAATAATTGGTTGAGGAGGTATTTCCCAAAATTCGAACCAATTTTAAGAATCACTATTGGCTGAGTGAACAAGCTATTCTTCGGCCAAGAGTAAAGACGTCTATGGACTGAACAATCTTATTCGGTCTAACATTTAAAGAGAGGCAGTTACATACAAGTCCATCTACACTGTTGTGGAAGAAGATGAATCGGTTTATTATCCAATTTTTTTTTAATTCTCTCGAACTGTCAGGGATGCTACAGCACGTACTGTAATTGAAAATCGGCGTGCCAGTTATGTTGCGAAATATCAACCAGTCTAAAGTGTGCAATGGTTCACATCTTGCAATAAAAAATTAATGAGCAACATCGTAGAAGCAACAATTTTTACAGGACCGGTCAAAGGTGAAGATGCCTTCATTCTTATGATTCCAACAGATATGCCATTTCATTTTAAGAGATTACCATTCCAAATTCCATTAGCGTTTGCAATCACCATCAACAAAGCTCAAGGTTAATCTTTAGAATTATACGGTTTAGATCTAGACACACATTGCTTCTCTCAAGGACAATAATACGTTGCGTGTCCTAGAGTCAGCAAACCATACAATCTCTATATTTGCACAGACAATGGAATTTTAAAAAATATATATATTGTTTTCACACTAGCAATAGGAAATTAAACATATCACACTTTCGCTATCAAAACAAATCTCTTTCTCTTCTCGAATTAACCAGACTGAGCCACAGCAAAGTGTGGCCAGGTACAGGTATAGTCTATTATTTTAGAATAGGCGCTTCAAGGTCACCCCTTCTCCCCGCCTTCTGTAATAATGGCATCAACAGTTGAGAACGGAATCACTTATTTTCTCCACTTCGTTTTATTTTCGTAAACAGACTTCTAATGAAAACGAAATTTTGAGTTTCACGCTCATCGTTGGTGTTTTTCAAAACCTGCATCATTAAAATATTTGTTTAAAAATATGTATAACATTTTATAGATATTGTTAACATGTGATTAAAAACATTTAATTTTCTTACACCTTTATATAACAAAACTAAACAACTCATTATAATTTTCTAATTAAATAAATTTGTATACGCATAGGTATTATATTAACAATTTAAAGGATATACTTTAATAATTTGTATACTTTCATTTTGAAAAAAATATCATTTTAAAAAAAGAAACACTTTATTTATAGATGTTTAAAATATACTTCAAATTTAACATAAAGCACGTCCAAACGCAAAGGAATTCAGACCTCAGCCGAAGTGTTGAAAATAAATGCAGTGGTGATGGTACATTAGTCGTTGCCATGGTAACCGATGGAGGAAAAACGAAAATGAGCGACCTTGGCACGCCTATTCTAAAGTAATAGACTGCAGTGTATATATATATATATATATATATATATATATATATAAAATATTTAACTAAATGCACCAAAAATTGTTAAGTTATGCTTGTACAATTGTAAAAGGTTATTGCATACACTACCTCAATTTCATGATCCTGTTGTGTTAGATTTGTGGGTAACGGAAAAATCTGTTCTAAGTATAATATAAGGAGCAAAGAACACTTACAAACAATATTACGAGAAAAATAGGCAAAAATATCCAGCGAAACAACACAAATCCTTCCAAATGAATGCCCACGTTTAGAAAGCGTTCTAATGCCAAAGGATATACAACAAAATATAAATGTAATGTTTTTTCAAAAAAAAAAAAAAAAGAGGAATTATACTATCTGTATACTCAATTGTATATTATGTGTATTTATTGTGATTTAGAAATCTATAACTTCAACATAACAGTTGTGGCAATTAAAATATTACCTATTTATCTTTCTTTTTTTATCAGTCTAATCCGTTTTGTAATGAGTTTATTGTTCTTATACAAATTTAACTTACGTGGGAATACTTAATATTGCTTTAGGTCTTTCAAAAAGAGAATGAGAGGTATATACTCAATTTTGGGAGCCACTGTTCGTTTAAATTGTTAACTTGATTAATGTCATAAATCATTTGATTTGCTTTTTCATGAGAATCCATAAATGAAGCCTTTTTTTTAATATATTTATCATTTGATCAAATTGATCTGAATTTATTTAGGTTGAACACATATGGCTGATCAGAAACATTATTTTATTGTTTTAAATTAAGATTCCAAACATTTATTTTTCGACGTGAGAGTCCAAATTTTCGAGCAAAGTTACTTTGAGAGACTCCTTTTTCAAATAATTGATAACACAATTTCAAATATCAATGGTACATTCTTCATACTTCCTGATCTTCATTTAAATACTAAGTAATAAGTGTAACTAAAAATCAATAGTTGGAAGAAAAAACCCAATCTCTTCTGAATAAGGCTTGTCAAATCACTTTTAAACCCCGCTTAAATTTAAAACATTCCAAATAAATAATAAAAACCTAAATTTCACAGACTTTATATATATATATATATAATAGTACTTTTACTAACTGTATATAATTACTTAATTTTGAAAACACACACACAATTTTTTTTTCATTAAGTATTGTATTTTACATAGTATTTAGTTAAGGCTTACAGTAAACTAGCAACTTAACAACATAGTATTTTAATTATGGCTTACAGTAAATTAACATATATTCTTAAGTAAATTGAATCTTTAATTATATATATGTTAATTCTTTGTGAAATAAAAAATAAATCTTACTTAAGTCTTAGCAGTTTCACGATGCATCACTAAAACTAAATGCTTAAATTTAAAAGATTTTTAAAATCGAAAGACAAAAAACACCATTTTATTATTTCAACACAGCACAATATTAAAATTCCCCTAATTAAATTAAAATAATAAAACCATAAAACTCGCATAATTAACAGTATAATCTTTTTGCACAAATACTTTTTTACCAAAACTATGCATTTAAACACAAATATTTTATCTGCCAAAAATTTATTTAAAAAAATACACTCAAATTTACATATTCAAAAGAAAATATTTACCATTCTTTTGTCAAGATAAATGCTTCACTAACGGGTTCTTTTTTTAAAAGTGCGTTTTGATGATTCTTTTGGAGACTTACCGACTGCGGTTTTACGTCACAACGTTCCGGTTCTACACAAAGAATCGCAATTTTCCTGACGGCCTCTAATTAGAAGTACTACTTCAAAGAAGTAGCAACACAATTTGTGAGCTCTTCATACTGCTTAATTGTTGATTAGTATTGCTTATGAAATAAGGAATCACCGGTGACCGCCATTTTGGATTTCCATAGTACCAGCTATATATCAGTTAAAATATAAATTTAACAATTTAAAAAATAAAAAACAACTTTTCAATAGAGAAACAAATTGAGGTAAAAAATACGTTTCTCTGGCGATTGTGAGTTTCGAACTGCGAAAAAAAGTTTTTATGGTCTGGTAAAATCTGTAAAATATTATAACCAATTGCAAAAAGTAGAGAAGTACCCCAATAGTGGTTGTCACAATAGTGTGCTGTTTTCTTAAATTTGAATTAACTTCACTCTAGCACTACGCAAGAATTGTTGAGATGAACTCCATGCTTCGGTCAGGTGAAAAGGATGACACCTCAGCTAATATTTCAGTCTCCTAACAACTAAATCATGCAATGCGATGTCTAATTCAATTTAATGCGATGCAATCTTCATTATTTCATACAATTATCTTTAGTGGAATTTGGACTCCATCCTTTGAATCGACTCGTGAATAACCTGTTATAAATTTGAAGAATTTAACTATTGGACTACAGACTAAATTGATCTGGAATTAATTTAGTCTCTGTTAGTTTTAATAACGAGGTAGTAGTATTAATTAATTATAACAATAGCAAGACCTTACAAATTTGGCGTTCCACAAAGCTTGTTCGTGTTTCGATTCAATATAATGTCAGATATAACAAATGTGATCTGAAATTAATTAGCCACCTAAGGGGCTATTGTTTTAGGTGGGGCGTTTTGGTGTACTGGATCACTTTTCAATCTTTTATAATTTGCCCAATTTTAATTACATTTAGCTTAAATATATTCAATTTAATAATTTATCGATTGCTTTAATTTTAATATCGGAAAAGTTTACTATTGTCCATTTCTCGACATTTCATCGTTTACTTTAATTCTTATAATTAATAGAGTAATTTAATAATAATTATAAAAAAAAAGCGCACCTTGGGTGGCAAAATCTGTTCTTTGCAAAACTTTGCACTGAACTTTTTAGAATGTATAAATTATTATTTTTCATTTTAAATGCTTAAGAGTTTTCAGAATTTTATGAAGAGCTTAAAGTAGAGAAACTTTATGTTTAGTTCAGTGATACAGAAAGGTTTTTGCATTCCTCGTTTATTACTTGGTAATTATTTTTTTCTAGATTATAGGTTTTTTTCTTTCTTTATAGTAATGGATAATGAATTACACTTAGCTCCACTTCTAAATTTATAGAACCTCAAAATTTTTAATCGCTTGCTATCTTTTGAACTAATATCCAATCGAATTTGACTAATTAATGAAAAAATATGTTTTGTTTTAGTTTTCAACTTTTTAATATTCGCTATTTCTCATTAGGAAGGCAAAAGCTAACAAAGAACAAAATTATTTTTTCTGAGATGATTCAGAATAAAGTGAAATATATACAATTGGTTAAAATTTTTTTAGTTGTAATTAAGACCGTCTTCGTTTAATGTTAAAAAACCCGATCAAAACTTCGAACACATTTCTAGGCAGAAAATTGTTCTAATTTTCGAATAATTTTGCGACATTGTAACATATACTTCCGTTTTATGATGCAGTATTCTTAACATTTAGGTGCATACAAAAATACAATATTTCCCCCTTGGACACGTAAGTTTAAAGGCTTTTAGCATTACAATACAGGAAACGAAGCACATAACACATTTAACTCCAGAAAAAAAAATTGGATTGGTGCGCATAGAAAAAACAGATTGGTGCGTATATGTCTTAGCACAGCCGCGTGTTCGAATACTTATTCTATTAAAGGCTACTGTACTTAAAAAATGTCAGGACTAAAAGTCCTCATGTTGATGGGCCATTTCAGTTCTCAACCTCGTCATCTGATTACGGTTCAAAATTTCGAGATGTATTGACTGGTTGACCTTTAAGTTCAGTAGCAAAAACAGTCTGAAATTCATTTTTATACAATTATATAAGCTATTATATACTATTATCCTTTCACAGCAAATTCCTTTAATTACCTTCATATCAGAACGTATGTTTCGGTCGCAGTACTGAGTAGCCATTATTACGAATTCATGGTCGCTGTTGTTTTCGTCGAGCTCTGATGTCACCAATGACTCGCCTTGGGCTGATGCATGTAACTTTGGTCAAAGCCTCAAGTCCTTCTGTTGTTGTGGCGTAGAAGTTTGGAGAGGGAGGTGCCAACTCAGGTGTCGTCCTCTTCACTTGATCGTGCATCACAATTACGAGGCTCGTCGTCACAATCCTTTGTGTTGCTTCTCAGTTAATAAACAATCACAATGTCATGATTAGTTTTATGAATATTATTAAATTTTTAATAAAAATAACAATCTTCTACACTGCGATGTACTATGAAGATTCTTAAATGTGAGCGATCGGTAAGACGAAGGCGATTAATATATTCACGAACAATGCGCGCTCTCACTTAATGAAAAATCATTGAAGTCTTAATTTGTTTAAATAGTTTAAAACATGTCTTTGAAATAACAAAAATAATCTTTAAATTAAATATACATGCAAAACGCGATAAATATGTAAATTGCTTTAATTAAGAGGGCTCAAATCATAATTTTCGGGCAAAATATAAGCTATTATATATTTGAAATTGCTTCAATTAAGATAAAAGTGTGCGTCATTGAAATCCAGGATCCTCTTTGCTTATGAATATCCTCTGTAGAAATATTTATAAAAAATTCCGAGAGTATCTAGGAACACACATATTTCATAGATCGTAACAGAAAGATAAGTGTGACCAATTCTGTCGATTGCTGATAATAGAATCCTTAAGAAGATTCGTAGTATCCGGGAAATGGTATTTTGCAACCCAATTCACAAAGATTTTACACTTTTGTTCCAGTTGTTATTTCATCGGTATAGCCCAAAAATGGCTTCTCATTGCCTGGTGAGCAGACTGACCGTCGAATGGTGCTTATCAGAATTTGTTTTTCCAACTTAAATGTAGTACTAGCAGCAGCAGTTGAGCCAACAGAGAAACAAGGCGTTAGTTGTTGCTGGAAGCAAAGCGTCATCGATTGGAAAACAGTGGCAGTTTTTGTGAATAGTCGTTCTTCTCTTTGTAGAAAAAACACACAACGGATATTTATCTGTCAGTAGGGCACTCCATTCTGCGTCCGGAATTCCTTGAGAAGTGTGAAATCCTAATCCTGTTTTCCACCAACCGGCCGCCACAACTCATCGAAGAGCTCTTATCGCCAGCTTCGAATAAAGAAATCGAGCTTGATGATGTATCAGTGATGAGTGCTTGATTAAATTCTTTTTGAATAACTGATACCGTATCCTGATCATGAAAGAAATGCCGATTCGTATGAAAACTTCTTAACTGGATGCTTTGTGTTGAAGTAGCTCTTGGGAGGTAGCCAATTCAACTTCTGGCACCACATCGAAATATGATTATTTTGAAATAGATTTTGAGCGTTTCATTTTGCTAAGCGATAATGTAAATTGCTAGGTTTTTTTTCTTCTTCTTTTTTACATTGTAATTGTAGACTGTTTAATTTTCTGTGTGGATTAGTATCGAAGATTTTTCCTGTACATATTATTTTCATCTTAAAATGAACACTTGAGTAGCTTCATTTCGGTAGCATTCAAAATGAAGTATGCCATCGGTTATCAAGTTACTCTTAATATTCCTTGAATGCGGATTCGTAAAAAAGAAAAGACTTAGGAACAATTCTGCTGCTCTATGAAAAAAGGACTTAAATGAGAACAATTAAGATATGCGTGTTAAAAAAGAGTTTTGCATCTAGGCGCAAATTTCGTTTCCTAGACATCTAGGAAATGAAATGTAAAAATTTGGAGAATGATTTTAATTCGCTTCTCTCTTCCATCAAAGAAATAAATTAAGATGCGCTTTTTTCAATATACAGTAGTATCTCCCAATAACGGACATTCATCGGACCAGACATTTTGTCTCTTAAATTGAGGTGTCCTTTTATAAGAAGAACTATATTAATGTTCCTATTCAAAGAGATCAACAGAATTGTCCATTAAAATAGAGGTGTCCCTTATTGGAGGTACTATTTTTTTTTTTTTTAAATTAGGTTAAAGAAGCCTAGAAACCTGGTAAATAAAGCTATGAGCTTCGCCACAGGTGGAATGCGAATTCCTTCCGATTCTGTTAAAAATCCTGATGAGGAACTGTTTCTGCATGTTAAAATCAAGCTGGTCTTCTACACGGTAAGTTCATTTCGGTTTGATTTCAGTGGAAGTTCGGTAAGGCAACCTGCTCAGTGCTGTTTCAAGACGGGGTTCCAAATCCAGAAGTTTGTTGCCGATGCCCTATTTAGCTCTAGAGTGATGTTGACACTACTCGTATGAAACAGTAAACAGTTTCACACACAAAAAGCAATAAAATTAAAAAAGATTTGAATGAACTCACCGAACTTTTTTTATTCCTAAATGAAAAATTTATTCCAATACGTTTTTTTTTTTTTTTTTAACGAATACCTCAAAGAGCTTTTGGTAATACGTCTATTGGAATTTATGAATAATTTTATCCAGGGGTTAGGGATCTTTTCAACCTGGAAGGCAATATTAAGTTATTTGCTATATCGAATGAAAGGATGCAGTCGTGTAAAAACATTGAGACATTTTACGCATCAACTGGATTAATTTAAAATGCGTGTATGTTTTGAAAAATCTTGTTGCTCTGACTGTTTATTAACGTCACACTACGAAGCAACTCGAGGGCTATTATCGACAAACCTCGTAATTTTGAACCTCGTTCAAGTGAAGAGGACGACATCTGAGCTGGCACGCTCTCTCCTAACTTCCACACCACGCCAACGAAGGAATTGAGATCCCGACTAGATTTTAATGTGCATCAGCCTCGTTACACAGCGAGATTTTCGGGGCGTTCGGGTTGGATCCCCCGACTCGAAGAAAACAACGCCAGTCGCGAGTCCGCGACCACCCAAAATGTGATTATTTAAATGTTTGAAAAACTTGGGGAAAATTTAAAATGAGTGAGAAGGGAGGTGAGTTAAGGTATCCCGAAGGGGAGGCGTTATTTCGTCCAAAAAAGAAACAAAAATGTTTTCTACTATACTACTACTACTACTTAAAGTTGAATGCAAATTCGTTAATGATAAGTAATTATAGAAACTTATTTTGCCTTCTATTACACCATAAAAATGAAGTTTTAGAATGAAATAATTGTTCTCTGTTACTACTTTCTTATAAAGTGTAAGCAAATAATTATATAAATATAATTCAAAATATTAATTTGACAGACAACAATTAATATATTGATCATAATATATATTATTATATACGTTATTTACTTACACATAATTGAAATACCTTAACATTAATAAAACATATATCCATTAAAATATTATATTAAAATCATTGCAAAACTCTTGCATGTAATATATCCTTTTGGTAATTATTATGTAAATAACTTAACTGCACAATTGTGGTAAAATTTATAAATAATTATTAATATTAATTATAATTGTTATTATTAATAATTTTTTAATAAAGTATGAGTGAAAATAAAATGTAAGCATTTAGTATAAAGAATTTTGTATCCTTTTACAAAGAAAAAAAACCTCTGTAGCTTAAGTAGGATTTTTATTTCTTCGCAGGCTTTCCAATGAATGTATTTAAAAAGTCGTCAGAAAAAATGCGAAAGCTACCAGTTTCAGTATATTTTTTTAAAAAATAACTGTTTTATTAACATCACTCTAAGAAGCAATATTATTGGCGACACTCTCAATATCACTTGACCGAGGTTCAAAATCACGAGGTCCGTTCCTAATAGCCCTCGTGTTTCTTCTAAAGAAGTATTAGTTAGTTAATAAAACTAAACTAGCCACATCTGTGGCTCTTGCGCCATTAAACTCTTCTATCACTCATACTCACTACAGGGTGAATAGCAAGATTTAGTCATATGATTATTAGCCAGGAAAGTGCTTTGTTTTCGTACAGCCATAAAATATCGTCCCTGAGCACTTTTCAGAATGAAGTATTACAATGCACGTGACTTTTTAAAATCTTATTCGATTTCTTCCAATCGAGTTTAGTTTAATTTTTATTAACGTCGCACTAGAAGCAACACGAGGACTATTGGCGACGGACCTAGTAATTTTGAACCATGGTCAAGTGACGAGGACGATACCTGAGCTGGCACCCCCTCTCTTAACATCCACACCCTGCCAACGGGAGGGAACCACGACAGATTTAACGTGCATCAGCCCCGGCTACATGGCGGCCAAGGATCGAACCCGCGATTGAACGAAAACCGCCGGCCACGAATCCGAAACCATGACACTAGGCTACCGCGGCCACTTCTTCCAACCGATTCACAATAATTTCAGTTTGAAATGTAGTCACCTCATTGAAGCCTTACTGTTAAGAATAGTTTAATACTGTTAAGAATAGTTTTAATAGATTTATTTTATTTTACGACTTCAATAATTACATTTAAATTAAATTATCTTAAATTTAGTAATTTATAGTTTGCTTTAATTTTAATAACTGAATAATTTAACAATTATTTTAGATTCCTTTTTCCAAACTGCGTAGAATAATTTCGGAGTGTTTTTTCTTTATAAATGCCAAAAATAATAACTTTCTACTTCATTCAATACCTTTTTTCGGCAGAAAAAGCTATTTTCCTCAAATTGGTCCACTGGACTGGGGGGAAAAAATGAAAGAATCACTACTTTGCATTTTATTTAATAAACTTTTTTTCTCGATTTTTTCTCAAACTTAAAGAATAAATTACAACAAAACTTACTTGATGATTTAATAATGCAAACTGAATAAAACCTTTTCACAGACTTCACAAAAAATAATTTAAATGAAATCAATAAGATAAAATAAATTTAATTCACTAGAATAAGATTTTCAAAGGAAAAAAAAATTAAGTAGAATGAAATCTCATTAGATTGCATTTCTCTCCCCACCCCCTTTAATTTCGGAGAAGAAACGCACTATCAGAATTATATAAATTTAAAAATATAACGATCCTGTATCTCTTTCATCCTTCTCTTACCAATTAATTCTTTATCGTAATCAATATGGTTCACTAAGTAAATAAAATTATTTGAAACTTGTGGCCGTGAGAGAATTGAAATGTAAACACAAGCATAATTTCTAGGAAGACTCTCAAAGATACAAATTATAAGCTTCCAATTCCGTACCTCAATTTCAGTCTCAACTGGTTGTTTCCCCCCCCCCCCCCCATCAAACTCGTGTGGTCGAGTGATATTGATAAATTGAAAGACTCAATGTGAATCATAAAAATGTTTCATTGACACTACAAAAGATAATTCAATAACTAAATTTTATTCATCCGTATTAGAGGATCATTAATTTCGTCCTTGGTAACCACTGAGATGCAATCCTGACTTCAGAGAAAATGAAACAAAAAAAGTTCACTGGGCCCCTGTGTAAACATGTCACACGAAGCTATTTATACGTAGCTAATACGTTTTCACGGGGCACGAATTACTGTTCTACTGATGTGGGGACTAACCATTCATTGCATTTGGATTTCATCAAGTTGTCGTTCCACTGCTCATGTAACTTAGCCCTGATTATTTTGGTAATATCGAAATAGTTTTCTGTTGGGATGGACGGGGAAACTTTTTATTATAAGCCTTTTAAGTTATATTTAATAAAAAATAATTAATTTCATCATTAGTACTCAAAAAAAAAAAAGTTTTTCGATGAGTGCAGTTATTTATTAGAATAGGGTTAAATAATCTTCAGATATTGCCGTTCTTGATGACAAATAAAATTGGTTTCCCAAATTATTTTCAACTTTTTTGGGAGCTATTTCGAAAGTCGACGCTTATTAGGAAAAATCACGAGAATGAACTTGAAAAATGTTTAGATAATTTAGAAAAGATCGTAATGTCATCAATGATTCGAAATTTCTACGAATACTTTCTTTACCGCAGTTATAATGCACGTCTGGACTAGCTTATTTTGAATTAACGTCACATAAAATATATTCATTGGGCAATCGGGAACAGATTTCTTAATTCTGATCTGCGGTAAATGATAATTTTACCCGAACAGTTATCCCACTCTTTTTCTTTTCCTTATCCAGACGTTTAGTTTAATTCTTTTACACTTAAAAAAAAAAAAAAATTCTTTTGATAGCAGTATATAAATTTACACATACAATAATAATTCAAGGAACAAAATTAAACAAAAAGATAATATTCTACTATACTTCCATTTTTTTTCTTTCTCTTCATTATTGTTTAATTTTACTTATAAAGTTCAAGTTTTAAATAACTTATGTTATGCACATTGTATATAATATGCTTAAATTTTTCTAATGATTTTAAAATAAATTAACCCATTGATTAACTAGTATTTCCCCCGTAGTCGACCCTATATTTACTGTTTAACTTTAGGAAGATTACAAAACAAATCTAAATTCTTCCTCAGAGACGTATTTCTTACGGAGCGTCATTTTTACCACAGTTAAGTTTGAGAAATCACCCAATGCAATTGCAAAAACTCTTGATGTAATGAGATAAATCGCATGTGTTTATACACCGCTCAATAGATCTATTACTCAACTTTCCAATGAATTACATGTCGCCATCTAGTGAATGAAAGAAGCAAACATTTAAGAAGCTACAGCTCCTCAGTCCGTCTCATAGCCGGCAATGTAATAATGGACGAAATGCGCAACCGGCTATGAAAACCAATGGATTAAAACACTTCGAGTAAAGTGCTTCCAAGGTTAGTACTCTAAATGCGTATGATTCTCGTCGTACCTCCTTACTTCTCAGGGAATTCCTTCTTCAGATGAATTCCAGACTCATGACTTTTTTCCTTTGGCGTTTATCTATTATGTCATATACGGATGACCCTCCTGGATACCTTAATAATTCATCTCATAGCTATATATTCAATATTGTCCTTACTCCATGTCTGGAACTCATTTATCCAGCTTAATACTCATTATATTACACTATCAAATTTTATTTAATAAATTATACAGATCATATTGAACCCATTTAATTTTTGATCAGATCAACAAACATTGCACCTAACATAAGTGAGAACTAGTTGCGGCTTCATTAAACATACTCACCCAAACCAAGTCACGAAAGGACTTGAGAGGTTAAAATGAATTGATAGTGTAATAACTATTGTGTAGTAATTATTTATTATGGAAGAATGAAACAAGCCACTAAATTGTCTGCTGTTATTCTACATGCTAGGATATAGCAGCTCTTTACAATGGGCTGATTTTAAAATAAAGCTTCATTATATCAAGCAAGTTTTTTCGATGAATACACAAAAATAGTTGATTCTACCATTGAATATAAAATTGTTTATAAGAATTTGGTAGCAACATCAAATTCTAATTTTTTTAAAACGCTTCCCTTCAGAGAAGTCATTTTTACGTAAATTAGCATTAACAATTAAATGCAGAGAAACAAAAACTTGATTCTTATTCAATTATGATAACTAAATATTGTAATGTTGAAAATAGAGTAAAATCTTATACTGAAATTTTTGTACAACACATTTACATCAGCTTCATATTTAATATCGATTTAAGATTAAAATAAAAAAAAAAAAAAATGCTAAGTTTAAAATTTAATACTTAGCACAATTCAAAATATAGTTTTGAGATAAGTATATCAAACTCAGTTACAACAAATATAAAGTTAGAAGCAAGAATTTCTGAGGAAAAAAATCTTTCATTTAAATAAACTGCTAAAAATTGTTTTGTAGTATAATTTGTTTACCTATTACTTTCCATAATTAGTGTAACTCTTCTGATAATATAGAATATTATTTTGTACTAATAGGTATTACATTTTTTTGAAATAAGGTGTACATTCAATATAACTGCATTATTTAGAATATCAAATTTTTGAAAAAGGAATCCATTTTTTTTTTATAATACATCAACAAGAATAAGCTTATAAAATTTAAAAAATAAACTGTCTAGTACAATTAGATGATGCAATTAATTGAATAGTATCAAAAAGACTTGATTAATTCTAGAATGCATTGTATTTTCAATCAATATGTTGTGCAACTAATTAATAAACAGAAATTTAGTATCATTTCATTGTTCAATAGATCTATGATGTATTTTAAATAAGGGTAATTTTTCTTATTAAATAACACATTAAGTTTTGGAATTGTATTTAATTATTTGAACTACGATAAAATTTTTTATTTCGCATCTAATTTTAATAGGTTTGTACCAATTCATAAGAGATATGTCAAAAACTAAAATTTGAGCCAAATAATGTTTTTACATTCATCAGAACTGACAGTTTCAGGGCAATTTGATTCTGTTCAAAAAGTCCAGTCACATGTTTTAGAAAGCCTAACACTCTGAATTATAACTCTCAGCATAATGTTCTACTATTCATACAATGATGATACACTTCATATTAGAAATATATTAGATGATAATTGTGACAACATTTTATGGGAAATAAAGTCAGAACATTTGTCTCTGAAAACATGGATTTTTAGATATAAATCTATGTGATATTTCTGTCCAGAATAATTTTAAGACATTCTTCACATTCATACACTACGAGAAATTTATCACATTTTAATAATTGTAGTTAAGCAACATCTTCATATTTTATTAAACATGTAATATATCTGAAGAGAAAAATTATATTTTAAGTAACTTATGGTAAATGAACATATATTTTAAATGTAATATTATTTATTTTGTCAGCATTGAGAAAATAACATAAATGAAAATTTTAATAAATTTTCATAAAACTTGAAACCATATGCTGTCACTAATTCCAGACATATTGCATTTCATAAGGCCTCTCCCCCTTTCCAACCATCAGAGAAATCCAAATTGCTTATTTAAGTTACATTTGCTTTAAAACTTGTGAATTGTTTATTTTGTAAACATGCAAAACAGCTAGATTTAAGCAAATAAAATCTTATTTCTTCCATCTCATTATTTTATGTAAAATGTCACACTTGTTATGCAAATATTTTTAATAGTACACTACAATTAAATTTCCTATTGAATGAAATACAGAATTTTTTTTTTTGTAAAAAATCTTTATTTTTTACTAAGTACTACACAGATATCCATTTAAACACCCATTGAAAATAAACAATAAACATCTTGAAATACAAATATAAAATATAGTGAACAATATAAAATAAAGAAACTTTCTAAATAAAGGCTCATTTTGATACAGTAAAAATGAAATTTAAATAAAATTTTTAAAATATATGATGAGATCAACATAAACATAGGCGAAATGTAAAATAAATGAATAAATTATCGAAACACACATTCAATAGGATATGTACAGTATGAATAAAAAAAAATCTATCTAAGTCAAATTATTGTTCTAGATTACTTTGGTCTAAGATCAAAGCAACACCATTACAAAAAGATCTAACCAGGGGTGAGGAGCCTTTTTAGGTTTCAAGATTATAAAGTAACCTTTAAATCAGAAGTAATCACACAAAGCTATATACAGTATATTGTCCTCATTCATTTCCAGTTGCTTATTAGAATTACATTGGACAAAGGCTACTTTGATAAGATTTAACCCCCCCCCCCCAAAAAAAAAAAAAATTTAATCTTTTCCATTTAATTTTAATAATGACTTCTAGTAGATCGAGTCAAGTGAAGGAGTCAAGTTACATTTTTGTAAAGCAGAATTGTAATTATGAGAACAATAAGTAACAAAATAGTTTTTATGACAACTGATGTTTTAATTGTACTACCTAAATAATTTGATGAATATTATTCCTAGAAGTGGAAAATATATTTCATATTGAAATACAAAAATTAAACTAAGTGAAATCAAAGAAAAAAGGAGAGCAAAACAAAAGATTGTTTAAAAATTGCACAGATTGGTCCTGATGGTTACAAGATTCCTGCCCCTGAATCAGACATTTAATGACAATGTAATAGTTTAATAAACAGACAATTCTAAAAGACGAGACATTCATGTTTAATGCAATTGAAATTATATAACTTAAGAACAATTTCTTTGTATGACAAATGCAGTTATATACAACACTATGTTATTCTAATATAATCAAAAAAGTTACAATGATTTAAAAATATACTTGGAGCTGAAAATAAATAAAATGACATGACTGGAAAAATTTAGGACAACTCATTAGATACGTCATTAAAAGGATGCTGCTGCAAAATAAACTTTCAAAAACTTATTTAAAAATAGCTTTGCTTTTCAGAACAGCATATTACTTAATTTAATGCAAATAAGTTTTCAGAAACAGACGAATGTTTAAAAAATACTGACAAATTGGTTCACAGCAATTTAACAGTAAAAATAATTGACATTTAAATGAGAGGAAAAACAGATAAGAAATTTTGGCACAAAATTTTTATTTTATAGCTTTTAAAAAAGTATGACTAAAGCTACATTATAAAAACATTAAGGAAACTTAAATAATTTGTTTCCTACTAATTCACTTAAAATACAAAAATGAAAATTTTAAAAAATTGATTATATATTTACTTTTGTTAAAATTTAGTGTCACTATATAATGAGTTATTGATGACAGATCTCAATTTTGACTAACTTCCTTATCACGAATAGGAATTTTGATGCCCCATAAAATTTAATAAATCACATTGAATTAAGAGCATTCTCAGAAACTAAATGATGAATGCAAGATTCACTCTTGGTCAACTAACCGAATTTTAACTGTAATGCCCAAGTAATAGTTTCAGAAATGAATTATTGTGCTGGAATTTAAAAATTTGATCTGTTTTCAAAGAATTTCATTATTGTTATATAAACAATCAAAGCATGATATACTGGAAATAATAATAAAAAAACAACAACCTGTAATTAATCGCAGAAAATGATTTAAATTACATTCATATTTGTTTATTGGATGCAAATCACTCACCTAAATAATTAACTTTCATTGGCACAATTTGAAAAAGGAAGACATTTTTCTGCATTTTATAAGATAAATATTCATAATTACAAATCAAATTTCACAGTTGCACTGCATTAAGTATATAAATTTTCAATTTGATTTTAAAAAAAACCAATTAAAAATATAAATAAATAATTATTTATACACATAGATAACACTAAATTATTTTTATTTTTTTAAATTTCAATACACCACAGATTTGAAATACATTATTAATAAAAGGGTAATGAGAAAAGAATTAGTTAAAACGAATTTTAATATTCAACAATAAAAAATAAAATGGTTTAAAGTGCAACATACACACAATGGTATTTAAACACATATAACAAATACATATACCATTAACTCATTTTGAACAGAATTTAATAGCTACAATATATATATATATATATGTAGATAGTAATGAATTGTTTTCATTTAAAGTTTTCGATAATTCTCTTTTTTTTTATATGTATTGTCTATGATGTAATAAAATTTAGTAAAATGGTTGCATAATTATATATTTTTAAAGTACAATAAGCTTGTTTTGTATTCTAATATTGTGTACTTTTTAAATGCATACTTAAACAACATATTTATTTGTTTAGTTTTATAATCAATAATTAAAATGAAATCAACATTTATGATTAGCATTATTTATTTTTCAGAAGTTATTTATACTTCTGTGTTTAAATATTTTTTGTATTGATCTTAAATTTTACGATATTTTTTTTAAGTACCTAATAAAATTATACACAATAATTATATGTGAAATTAATATATAACAAGTTTATAATCAAATATTTCTAAGGAAATCAATGAGTACTTAGTATGAAATTGAACATTTTCCTTTTGAAAGTATTTTCGACATTTTAAGAAATGGATTAATGAATTCAGGAATTATAAGACATGAATATTAAAAAAACTTTGTAAATATGCTATGCTTTTAACCTGGTAAAAGGTTTATAGGGGAGAAAGGGGGATTCTAAAATTGGATACAGCAACACAAAATTTATGAAAATAGTTATCAAAAAATTATCAACAGAAGTGAAACAAAAATATTATCAATGTACATATCAGTAATAATACATTTATGTTTTTATTAATCTTTAAATTTATTTTAAAATATTTTTAAAAACAAACCGAAAATTATTAATGGCATAGTACTGTTTAAAATGAGGACAAAATTTACACTTTTAATTGTACTTTATCTTTTTGCTGTAGAGGTTGTATGGAATTTCTTTAAACTGCAAGTAATTAAAATATAACAGAAACCCAACAAAATGAATACCAGAATAGATACAATTCAACAGAACATGAAGGTGTGGATACCTTGCAGGTTGCTTAACATTGAACATGCCTATTACAAGAAGCAAACTTCCAGAAATGGAGATACAGAACTATAAAGAAAGAATAAAAGAAATAAATTGAAAGACACAAATGAATACATAGTTATGTTGCAAAAAAAAATCCTAGTGAAATTTTAGTTTATTCTAAATCTATCAGATTTTTTTTCTCCTTTCTTTAAAAACCATATAAAGAAATAAAAGATAAAAAATAAAAAATCCATATTCAATTTTTTATACACCAATTAAAAGTAACAAAGATTATACTTTTAATTGTTAATTTAAAAAATGTGTTTGTGGTAAGAATTATTTGTTTCATTTTTTTCATATTCTTTGAAGTAATATATTTATATTTGCCAAATTAAATTTTTATAAGTTACACAACATAAAAAAATTTCAAATACAATGATGAAGAAAACATTTATCATATATTAATGTATCTATAAACAACTCGGTTTACATTTGAAAATTAACTAACACAACCAATTTTGGCTATTGTGTAAAACTTAGGTATGATGCTCTTTTGAAGGGGGAAAAAAAACTTGATATTAAAATATTCTATAATTAAACACAACACATATTTCACATAAGATTGGAAAGTTTACTACACATTAACATTTAAAAAGTGAAAAACTTACAGCAAGACTAGCATATTTTGCACTATTTTTGAAAGATAGTAGCAAATCTTCATAAGCTCTCAGGGCCCCAAGCAAAAATATGCCACTCAAAGCAATAAAAGGAATCATCAAACCATCTTTTGCTAGTAATGGAACTAAGCTACACACAGAAAAAAAATTACATATTTTCAATCCAATAGTTATCATGGAAAGTAATTTTTTAAAAAAGGATTAAAATATGATGATTAACAAAAAAACTAAAATATGATGAGAAGTAAACTATGAAAAGTTATGAAACAAAACTTCAGTCATAAAATTGACATTTACCTAAAAGTAGACATGTAAGCAAACCAAACACTTGTTAAAGGATAATCTTCGAGGAGAAGTAAAACTGGCCTAAAAACAAATAAATACAAAAAGAATTTTTTCCAATAAAAAAAAAAATACGTATCATACAACTTTCATATTTTGACATAAGATTTCAAAACCTTAGCAAAAAAAATTCAAACAGATAGAAAGTTATGGATAAGAAGAGGGTGAAACAAATATAATAGTTTATTACAATATGACAAAAATAAAATATTCTACATATGATTATTAAAGAGGGGGGGGGGAAGCAGATGTTATGACATACTGTTTTTTATGTGTGATATATATATATATACATATGTAATTTCACAAACAAATTTGATATGCTAAACAATAGACAGAATATTTTCATTAAAAAAAGTAAAAAGTCATAAAGTAACAGAAGTTATAATTCTGTTATTTTTAAAGCGAGAATGCTTTTCAAATATTATTACCATGAAACCGTTTATCTGAACCACCAATTAAAAAAAAATGTTAAAACTTTACATTTTACACTGAATACTTTATCATGTAAATTGTAAGGCTTTAAAACTGTTTGAACAATTTCAAGTAACTCTAAGCTACAAATTAACAACAAACCTCTATGAATAAAAAAAGCAATTATATTGTTAATGGTACCCTCTAGACTAGGGATTCTCAACTGCTGGTCTGGCATACTGGCGCCAGTCCATAAAAAAATTTGACTGGTTCTCGGAGATTTTTAACTAAGAAAATTTAACTAGTTTAAAATTAGTTTTAATAGACATTTGTTTAGAAATGCTTGGATTCTTCACTGTTAATAAAATCAAATTGATGCCTTTATCTCATGCTAAAATAAGAAAAATAATCATGTGATATTTCTAAAAAGGCTGTATTAATTTGCTACATCAGATACATTGATTTTATTTTAGAAAAAAAGAAAGAAGAATTATTGTCATGCAGCATTGGTTTCATATAAAAGAAGTGATGAAATAAATTTTTAATGCACTTAATTCTTATGTTATTAAAACACTCTTTAGAATGGAAAAAACTACATAGGTGTAGGTACCTATGGAGTGGCTAGTATGGTTGGCAGACATTGTGGTGTTACTTAAAGAATTCAACAAGTAGCTAATACTGACAAATTACCCAATGTACAATCTACAGAATTAAATGAGATTTTATTCAAATCTATAAAAATTATTAATTTTATAAACAAGATTTTAAGCAGGCTTTCTGAATTGAGGATAGAAGTAGAAATATTTTTAACAGAGAAAAAGAAATTTGAAGAATTTGTTAGTGTGCTGCAGAAATTGTTACAAAATTAGCATATAAGTGATATATTTTTATATATCAATGATTTAAATTTACAAGAAATTGCAATAAATTCATTTCATTTTTAAATAAAATAGATGGATTTAAGGAAAAAAGAAGCATAAAATAAAAAAAATTTGATATATTTAATTACCATTTTGATTTTGTTAATTTGCAGCAAGATCGAAATTACATACAATCATTTGTTAGCACTCACACAATCTTTAAGTATAATTAGAGATATAAGATATTTTGCAATTGAAAAAACCGTGTGATAGGAATTTGTGGATGACATACTCTTTCCAAATACATGACAGTAGTAAATTAAATTTAAGTAACAGAGAATGAGTGCCTTCATGAGGTTAGTTCAAATATTATGTTAAAAACTAGATTTTCAATAATGTTTAAAGATAAATTTTGGATAAAATGAAACATTAGTTCCCTTCACAACAACATATTTATGTAAGTGGGATTATCATCTAAAATAGAAATAAAAAAATAAAGTTAGACATCAATTTTCATTTGTTTCACTGCACTGACTTAGCTTGGTTAATTTAAAACTTACAATTGAAAAAATTATTAAGAGAAACTTTAACTTCTCATTAACATTATATGTCAAATTAACAAAATTATAGATATTTAGTTTTGTAGTAATCAGGGGATTAAATATTTTGTTTTTTGCTATACCATGATTTTCTTAAAGGTTTATTTACTTACATATAATAATTACTGTAAAAAAGTGATAATAAAAATGTTATAATTAGCTTATGTACATCTTGTATACTCAGTAAAATGTTTTTCTTAAAAAAAAAAAAAAAAAAAAAAAAAACACCTATCCACAAAATTCTTATACAAATTTTATTGACATGTAGGCCAAATACAGTTGAGAAACACTGTTCTAAACTGTTAAATAAGTGGGCTAAACCAATTTTAAATCAATATATAACATACATTTTATTAATGAATTTTTGAACATTTTTATACAATATTTAAAAGAAACTTACATAGCTGGGAGCAAAATGCTCTTTTCATGAACTTGAAAGGAGAACAAGAAAAAAGCAAGAGAAACATTGACCTAATTACAACAATTATGACAAAAATTAGTTGAAAAGTATTATATTCACAACAAATATAAGTTTGCTCATAAAAATAATAGCCCCCCCCCTATAGATACTGCTATTACTTTTTTTTACATATATCATGCATAAATAATTAAAAAAAGTTTATTCAAATGGATATATATACATATGCACACAGCATTGTTATAATTTTAAGTTAACTTATTCATAAGTAGTGTGCATTCTATCACTCCAAATGTGTGTGAAATATATATATATAAGATTAATAAGTAACTTAAACTATAAAAAAGTATAATTCTTCTATCATATATACATATACAATCTCGAAAAAGGCAATGAAGAAATTTTTAATCATAAGAATTTTTTTTTTTTTTGCTGTTTAAGCATTTTAAGTATGCTCATCAATTTTTATAAATATATGTATGCTTTAAAAGTTTAAAACATTTATATGAATTAAAATATAGCTAAGAATTATCAATACTAGTATTTTATCTCATATAAATATGTTTTAAACTTACATTTAAGTACACATGTTTATAAAAATTGACAAGCATATTTAAAACCACAACATAATATAGTTATATACTGTTTTAATGCTTTTATATAACGACCAATCAAAATATGTTCAATTCCACATTAAACTTTCTTTTAATACACTTAAGGATAAAAATTGCTACGTTGCTTGTATTAATATTTGCAAAACAAATTATTATACAACAGAGAATAATATTTAATATAGAACTTTAATATGTAGCAAGAAACAGTAATTATGAGAAGACATATCCTACTTACCAAAGACAATCTAAATTTGTGGAGACTAGGATTCTTTAGCAGTTGAATTGATGATGGTAATACAGCTAATATTGTCAAAAGTGTACTATAATGAAATAAATTTTTTAGAGATTTAATTATTTATAGTAAATAGGAAACTTTATAGTACCCTAATAAGTCTTGAATGTTTTACAACTTTGATACTTATCAGATCATAGATGCCATCCTGTTTTACTTTAACTTTCATAACTAATCAATTCATTGCCAATTTATATTTGGAGACTTTTTGAGAATCAAGTAAGTACAACTGACAGAGGTTCATATCAGACTACCATAGCTAGTAAATACTTGTATTGAAATATACACTTAAATCAATTTTAATTTAAACAATTTAAATATGCCACAATAAAATATTATGAATCTTTATATGCTACATGTTGATTTAAGGCACTAGTTCCATTTTTATAGCAAAACAAATCAAATATGCCATTGTCAAATGGCAGCCAGCACTACATGAACTTGGTAAAGCATAAATCTAAATGTGTGTGATGACAAAGATCTGGATTTCTTTTGCCAATTCCCACTACATTTTTGGTAGTTTGCACATATATTTTCAAATTTAAAAAAAATCATAATTATGGTTCACAATAAAGGAAGCAAAACCAGGTTTGCATGGAGAACTTATATTGCCAACCAATCTTGTTGGCAATATAAGTTCGCCATGAAGTACATTTGATTCATTATGAAGATGTTTTATGATTAAGTATCAAGCATACACATTACTAACATTCATCTATAACATACATTTTTCAGCACACAGTGCTAAAAATACCCTGGTGAGGTAATATTAATTAGAACTGGCTAAATGAATCTATTTCTATAGGTACTGTAAAGAATAGAGATTTCGGTAATCTAAGCATTAAGAAATCATAGTCAAAGGAATTAATTTTTTTAATTTTGAGGTAAGGCATATTTTATTTATTTAATTTCTCTTATACTCTTTCCCAAAAACTACACAGAAGACATATTTTAAAACTAGAGTAAATTACACATCTCAGTTTGAGAACATAATCTAAATCAGAATGTCCAAATATACGAGTTCCATAACACAAGGATTCAAAATGTGAATAGGATTTGACAATGCAAAGAAACAACAACGATCCATTTTGCAATTGATGAGAGTTAAATGTTAGTGTAAAAAACTCAATAGAATGAATTCTAGAATTTTTCTTGAGGATAATGAGTCTGACTTTTATGATATTCTGGATGGATAGTCCTTTCAGGATCTCTGGTTCGATTATACTAATAGATATGGCTCAGATATAACACTATATCAAATTATCAGACTTAAGCTGAGTAGAAAGGATTCAATTTACAAAGTAGATATGTAGTTTCAATAGGGAGATCTAAAATACAGTACTACAGAAATGGGTAAGAATCCATCATGGTATGTGCAGAATTTCATAGTTAGGAAAGAGGTGTCTCTTCTTGCACCAGCTGATTATGCTTTTGCTTCCTCTTGCTACCATCAAAAGTGAATAATGAGCTAAAGGGAGTGCAAAGCATATCACCAGATAGTACTGAATGTAAATGAAAAGCTATATATAAACAGTACAAATATGACAAAAATTGAAAAAAAGGAACAAGGAAATAATTTGAGATTTAAAGTATTTAAAAAAAGATTCTATTTTATAAATTAATCATAAAAAAAAGTATAAATAGAAAGGAAATAAATGACCATGATGGTAACACGGATTTATTAAATATAGAGAGACAGGACACTTTTAATAACTTTTGCAACTCAACAAAATGGGTATCACTTTTAATCACTCAAATGGAATGAAATCATGAAGTTAATAGATCATTTAACATACTCCACTTCAAAACAAAATTTTTCTCATTTATTTCTTTTGCATTTCATTTCCTGTTTAAAATCTGCCTAAATCTCAAATTTAGTAAAATTCTACTTGAATGAGTTATTAGGGTTTATAGAATGAGCTCCTAAATGCCTTAATGAAAATCTATAAATTGCAAATGATATCTATTAAATATGGCAAGCAGACTGAGCAAATGGTTCAAGGAAAAAGTGCAAGTAGCAATTAATTTTTTGGGGGACTAAAGGGATCCCAGTTTCCGAAATCTATTGCGAAATTACTGCAGTAAACATTAATCCAAGCTTATCACAGTATACATGTTAGAATCATACCATCAGTAATAATGGTATGAATGCAACATGTAAGGAAAAGGTATTGTGAAATTCCAAATGGAAGGATTAGCATTCTGGATTAGGATGAACGGGACAACCTTCAGCATTGGTGAGTCGTATTGATGGCTTTTGTGATGTCTGTTGATGACCTTTGTGATGTATTTCATTAACCTCCTGAAAGTAAAGCTGAATCAATGATTCAAAAGTGCCTAATTTCCCCTATTGACAAAAAATTCAAAACATCAATGAGTATTAGAAAGGTGATGGCAACCATGTTCAGGAACATACATAGAATGCTTTTGGTGGAATGTTCTCCTCACACTATTACAAGTAATGCAACTTTCAATCAGTCCAACCTCAGAAAAGAAGAATATTCATTGCAAAAGACTTGGTTTACAATCCCAAGGAGTTCAACTATTGTATGATAATGTAAGGCTATATACAAAACTTGAGACCCATGAAACTTCTTGAATTCCTGGGCACTGGAAATTTAATCACAATTTCCTTATACTCCTCATTTGATTGCTTCTGACATGTATTAATTCTCTAAGCTTAAAAAAAATATTTAAAGACAATATTTTCCCTTCATTGACAACTTGAAACTAGCAGTCAAAAATTCATATCTTTATACTACTATGATTTCTATTCCTGATATAATAGTAAGATTAATGCTTCAATAAATCACTTCAACAAATCATTTATATGGAAAATAAGGTATACAACTTTAATCATGTCAGACTTTTTTAATAGCACATTTAAAATTCTTTAAATAGTAATAATAAATTAGGAGCCTTACTTTCTGATACAACTTCATATCTAAAAAAGTAAATCACATGGTCATCTGGGAGGGTAATAAATTTACAAATTTTAAACTAAGAAATAAATTAGAGGCAATGTTCAACTACTCAGTTTTCATTACAATGAAATCAGACAAATTATGCAATATTGTAAACTCAAAACTGGCCTCAATATGGTAAATGATTCAGTGAAAAATTGTCTAAATATATTTAGATATAAATTAAATATAATAGATGAAACATCCTTTGCATAAAAATTCCTTTCATGGTTTAAACAAGAAATCATGCATCACCACATTTTTTTTTAAGGAGATAGTATTCTATGTAAACTTAAAAAAAAAAAAAATTTTTTTTACAAAGTTAAGCTATTTTTTGAGATTTAACACTTACCTATTTGAAAAAAATTACAACAGAATAGTTATAAAAAACAATTACCTCATTTTGACAAGAGTAGGAGTAGAGAAAATAGATTTCCATTTTATTATGACTGATGAAATGTACCATATGTTAGCTACTTTATCCTACAATAAGAAAATTTAAAGTTAAAATGGTTTCACATGAAATAAATACACAAATAATTACATATATATTTGTGTGGGTGCGTTTAGCAAATGCTCAAGTTTTTAGAACCACTTACTTGACCATTAGTTTGATTTGTGTAAATTCTAATTAAAACAAAAATACATTTTAAATATGATTTGCTTACATAAAAAAAAAAAAAAAAAACATGACATAGAGATATCTAAGTTTTAAGACAGGAAGAAGTCTCCCATTTATTTATGTATCACATATACATTCAATAATATTTGTGCAGAAATTACTTATGAACCAAGTGAACTTCTACATGCTAGATCATTGCTCATGCATACGATCATTTTTAAATGACATTTTTTAATACAAAACTATTTTGCAAGATTTAGGTATGCATACAGAATTTTGACACGTAATTTTTGTATATAAATTCTCTTGATTGAAGGACTGATGGGCAAAGCATTGATTAAAAAAATGTTTCACAGCTCAATTCAGACAAAAATACTTCTTAGTACTTAACAAAACAATTGAAATGTCATAGAAGGAAATTTTATTATAATTTCCAAAATATAAAACAGCACAATAATATTCTTAAACAATTCTTTGTAGATTAATTGTTCGTTGGTTTTATTAACATTGCACTATAAGCAAAATGAGGGCTATGGGCAAAAGATCTCGTATTTTGAACCTTGGTCAAGTGATGAGGAAGACAACTGAGCTGGCAGCACCCCTCCTAACTTACACGCTATGCCAACAGGACTTTGAGACTTGACAGATTTAGCAAGCATCAGCCCTGGCTATATGATGTATCTTTAGTGCTATCAAGCTTTAACCCACAACTCGATGAAAACTTCCAGCCGTGAGCCAGCAACAATATAACGCATAAAAAGTTTCAATAAAGTTCCTAGCTATCTTAAAAAGTTCACAAATTTCAGAAAAATCTTTAAATTTTAATTTGTGGAAAGGAAAAAATTGGAGGAAAATCCCTTAAAGCATTAACATAAACTTGGGATAAATATAATAAAAAAATTTTAATTTAAAAAAGATTATTTTACTCTATAAGAATTTTTTTTAAAAATTTTGCATGTTCCAAACAATTCAATTATAAAAAATTGTTTATGAATATAATTTAATACATGACAAAATAATGCCTAAATATATAAACATACCCAAATTTATACAAAAATGGAGATCATATTTTATTAACACATTATCATATTTTTGAAGCTACAAATATCAAAGTTTAAAATTTTAAATTAATATCACTACCTCATATAAACCTCTTGAAAATGGGAATAGTCTCTCCATAACTGCTGTAGTATCTTCAAAGCTTCTTAAAAAAGGCAACCAACATATGCAAGTTCCTATTATTACCACACATGACAAATTCAGAAATTTATGGGTACTATAATGTAAAAAAATAACATAATATTATAATTATCCTTTCCTAAAACATTAAATTTTGAATATTTTAAAAAAATTTAGAAAATTATTTTTAAAAACTTAAAGATGTATAAAATACTGCATACCCCAGCAGATAGTAAATACCTATAATTTCAAGCTACATTTTTTTAATTTTTAGGTATATTCACCTTTTAAAATGCACCCTTTGCTTTATGAAGAAACCTGAAATGAACATGTGCAAATCTCTTATTCTTATCTTACCCATACCACATCTTTGTGAGAATTGAGAGAGTGGCATAAAGGTTTGAACCCACAACTTGACGGAAAAAAAAAGGCTAACAAGGAGTTCCTGATCAAGATCTCTCTCAGCTACCTTGACCATACATATTTTGCATGAAATATATAAATCAATAAAATGGAAATGAAAAACAAGATTAATTACACCAACAACCTTAGAATCTAAGAACAGAAATCTGAATAGAATATCAATAACTAATGAAGAAAGTGTCACTGATTTTGTTGAAATGTTCTCAGCAATACTTTACTTTCAATTCATTTATTCTGATTTGTTAAAAAAATACAGTTATGAAACTGAAAGATTCTAAATTTTTGCAGTTCATCATAAAAAATTGATGAAGTTTTGTAACAGAACTTACACTTTTGATGCTTATGAACAAGCTAGATAGTGGATTAGTATTTTATCAGTGTACACAACAGATAAAATTAAAAAATTACCATTTATATCATAGCTGAATGAAATTGATACCACAGTTAATAACTCAAAGTGAACTAAACACTAGTGCAAATTAATTCATTAATCAATTTAACATTGATAATTGTTTCCCAAGAAATAATCTTCTCATTACAAAAGCTTATTATTCAGCAGATTTAAATAGAGGAATAAAAATGATCTAATAATCTTATATTGGCAGTCATTTGGAGCTAGTAAGCCTTTACGGCCCTTTTAACCCCAATTCAGAAATAAGAAAACTGAACAATTTTCCAAAGGTCCAGTGTATTAATGCTCCTAAATTCAAATTAAGAACTTTACTGAATTACATCAAACAGAAAAGGTTTAAAAAAAAAAAAAAAAAAACAACAACAACAACAACATAGATTTATGTGGAGGGATTTCTCCAATATTGTATTACAAGAGGTGAGGAAGATGCGATTTTTACCATACAACCAGGGAGAAACAGCTCTTGTCAGTAAATAAAGATGTTTCAAGTTCCCCTGAGCTGAGAACATGAATTTTCATAGATCATTAAGTTAAGTTTAAAAATTGATGAGGAGTTTGCATGGTCTTTGAAATCTTGAGTTTGAATGATTTGCAGAGTATTTTGCTATTTCTTGAAGGGAAGAATTTTGAATATTGCCTAATTTGTCTACAAATTTAATGACTATTTTCTAGATTATTGGTTTAATTAAATAATTCTTACGAACTGTTCTCAAGTTTTCATTCCTCATGAACTAGCATGCATAACAAATTTTCCTGAAGTTGTTATGAGCAATTTCTATAAGATACTAATGTATTAATGAGCTGCTTGTCCTCAAATTGGGCATGTGCAAACCAGTATTGATCTGAGATAAGTACCTTATTATTTCTACTTAATGTAGATTTCTAACATAAAAGGAGGTTCATTTTATTCATACTTCTTTGGAAATTAATTGTAGAGTGTGTTATGTGTTGTCGTAAAGTGGGGGCTGTTAATAAAGAATGATGCCAAGATACTTGGCATTCTGAGACCAGGGGATTAAGCAATTTTGGAAAAAAAAGTTGGGGTGATTAATATTGAAACATCTAGAAAAGATAGCTACTGTTTTGGAAAATTTAGTGCTATTTTCCATTTAGAGAACAAGTCTTTTAGTTTAGTTAAATGTCTAAGCTATGTCTCATTGTATTTTTGTAATTGTACGCCTGACAAGTACTGCCGTGTCAACTGTGTACATGTACAGAATTGCATTGGAATGTCTGGGGGTGTTATTCACATAAATATTGAGAAAATAGGAAGCTAAAAGAGAAATTTGTGGTAGTGGTAATCCATTTTTTTAAATCATGAAGAATTGAGTATGAGTTATTTACTTCTAAGGAAAAAAACCCTCTATTTTTAGAGTAGGGGTTGATCAGAATAATTAATTTGGAAGGGGGGCATTGAATTAGATCAACATATTAAGTTAGTTCAAGAGATATTTGAGTAACATTGTTGCAAAGCCATATATATTAGATTAACGAGTAAACAATACATTTTCAAAATATTTAAAATATATTTTTCATATTTAATATCTTTTAACAATGTTTCTTTTTATATTTACTTAAAAATTAACATAAATTTTAAATCTTTAATATAGCATAAGGTATTTATTTCTTGAGTAAAAATTATTACACTATTAAACTATTTATATTTCTTTAACAGTTCAATGATAAAACTTATTGTTCAAAATGCTATGTAATAACAGGACCAAAATTTAAAAATTATACATTAATATTCATCCTCTTAATGTTACAAAATTGAGAATAGTGATTTCTTTTTAGCATACTTTCTAAGCTATTAGAATGGATTTGGGAATTACAAGATATGATTAATCCAAATATCTAAAAAATTAGGCAAGTTATAATTAATTTGTTAAAACTGTAATGTAATTCATACTTTTTTTTTTTTTAATAAGTTATTCACTTTTTAAAATTGGAAAATAATTACCAAGTGATTGATGTTTTAAATAGTTGAAAAGTGTTAATTAGAAAATTTCATAGTCAAATATTTAATTTACATTAAATATTTGATTGCACAGAGGTAGACAGATAAAATAGTTTAGCATATACCCCAGGATCACACCCAGAAGCAGAAATGAGATGACGCAGTTGCCAGAACGCATAAGAGACGAAGAATATGTTGTTGAAACAACTCACAGAAATTGTGACAACATATGCTAATAGCTTTAGATATTAATTTAAGATAATCTATTTTTTAAAAATCATCATAATTCAGAAACTTATCAGCAGGGAAAAAAAAAAAAAAAAAAAAAAAAAAAAAGAAAAGGAAATTTACACATATATGAAAAATTAGATGTGTGAAAAAAGGCATCTGCAATGAGAAAATTCTTTTTTAGAAGCTTATAATGTAAATTTTCATTAACTAAGTTAATAATAATAAATTTATTTTCTTTTGAGCTATTAACAGACATAATTCTATCAAACTTTTATGAGAATTGTGAAATTTATTAATGGTAGTTAAAGTATGTATATCATATCGAAAGAAAAATTGGATTGCATCGGTTTTATTAAATCGCACTAGAAGCAACATAAGGGCTATTGATGATGGATCTCATAATTTTGAACCTCAGTCAAGTGATGAGGATGGTACCTCCCTCTTTTAGCTTCCACATGCCAATAGGAGTACCTTGAGCCTCAACAGATTCAACATGCATCAACCCCAGCTACATGGCAGGTCTTTAGTGGTATCCAGGATTGACGAAAACCGCTGACCGCGACCATGACCACTAGACTACCACAATCACCGAAAGAGTAGACGACAGGCAATGCTAAATTAGTGATCAATTATATAAGTTGTGTATTGGAAACCAATTGATCTTGTATTTAGTGCGGGATAAAATAATGGAATAAAGCATTCATAATACCTTCTGAATAGTGAATTTAATTTTTGAAAATGATTATGAACACCTCTATAATCTATTTTTTATGACTGTACATTCTCAAGTTGAAATTGCAGCTACTTAATACAGAACAGTGTAATTACAATCAAAGAACATTAAAAAAAAAAAAAAAGCACCATGTATAGTGCTTACTCTATAACAGGAAAGTAAAATATATACATAACAAAATAATAATCGAATTTATATAAATTTTTAACAAGTCATTAAATTAAGCTATTTTAAAGAATTATAAAGGGCTACAAGGGAATAATATATGATCATTTTATAATAAAAAAATGAGCAATTACAAAAATTTAATCTGTACAAATACAGTTAATATACATTTAGAAATAAAAGCCTATACAAAATATTATCATAAAACTTCACATTTGAAATACAAGATTTAAGTAATTACAAAACGTATATATGAAATTTAAAGTAAATTGAAGTAACAAAAAAGAATTGTAACAAAAGTAATGTAAAAAATATTGCATGAGATTAGACATTACTTGCCTTTTAAACCATGGAGGTTTTAAACAAGTTCCTAAAAGATAACAGAAGAATGGTAGAGCATAATACAAAGACATTTGTTTGTAATGCAAAGCCAGGGTGAAGAATGCTGCACCAATAAGATCATGACCTCGTATCAGGAATACAATAGCCCATAGTGTAAAACCAAGACTCACAGAGTTATACATAATAAAGTGTTAAGGAAAATAACACTATTATATAAATTCTTACAAAAGCAAATCTGGGAAAATTTAACACAATATCTGAAATATATTAGAAATGGTATTAATGCTTATTATGAATATTTTATAAGTTTGAAGGAAAAAATGTTGACATTTGCATATGTGTCTCAATTATTATTTTAATTTAAGAGAAATAGTTTAGTTCACATTACATAAAGGATACTGAAAATGTCCATGGTCAATTAAGATTAATCCAGGATACAGCAAACAAAGTCCAGCAGCAATGGCCTAAAACATAAATTTCTCTTTTTCATTTAAATTAATTAGATGTGAAATGTTCCAAGTGAATAAAATTAAAAAAAATAACAATGTGATTTTTAAAAAGTATAATCCAAAATTCATTTACTTTAATAATCTAAATGCAATGAAATAAATTTATTACAATATTAAATTTGGTGTGAACTTGGGTTAGCTTTTGATTATTTCCACAAGAAATGAATTATGTTGTTTCAACTAAAATGTTACTTTTTCTATCACTATTTAATAATTCATGATAAGAATTACTATAACAAGACTTCACTACGAATGAAATATTTAGTATAACTTCATTGTCCAAGATGAAAGTGGCATCTTTTATTGAGGAGGGAAAAAACATATAGCACTAATGGAAAAGATTATTCTGATGTTTACCTTGTTTCTCAAATTCCACGGTCTTTGAACAGTGCTCCAATAGAGGATAAGTGGAATGTAGAAAACCAAATCAGACACTAAAACTTAAACAGGAAAGAAAAGTTAAATGCATATAATTTAAAGGTACAAAAGCAATATATACTGGTATCCAAAATTAAAGAAACAAAAACAAATTAGAAAAAATTACAGCACATTTGTCCTCTGAAGATGAATGTTCATGCAAAGAAATGGAAGAAACTGAAGATGACAATGTAGCAACAGTGGTTACAAAAAGAATTTTATGAGTATTCCTTGAAGAAAAGGGAGAATTTATTATTTATTTCATTACATTGAAGACCATGTTTGAAAAAAAAAAAAACAAGTAATTTTTTTTTTTACTAAATCAGTCATTTTGACTAGTTTTAGCAGCAACAGGTATACACAAAATCTTGATATATCTAATGTATTAGAAAGACTGGTCACAATGAAATGAACAAAGTATACTTTAAAGGATTATGTCCTATAAGTTCACAGCAGTTCATGAGAAGTATACTTGCAGTCTTCCTTCAAACAAAATTGCTCACAAGCTCATCTTTGAGTTGCCTTACATTCATGACCACAAAGATGAAGACAGGGTTAATATCGCTTTGAAAAACTCAAAGATAATCCTCTACAATCGGGGATTCAGTTTTCAAAACTGAACCTGAAAACTCCAATTAAAGACACTTATAGAAGTTTATTGTTCATGAATTAATATTGTACTTAGAAGTACCATTATGATTATCAATTATTGTAATTTTGAACCTCAGTCAAGCAATGAGGATGGAATCTTACTCTCCTAATTTTCATACCTCCTAATGTAAGACATTTAACACTCAACTAATGCAATATGTATCAGCTCCTCTACATGGCAAGACTTTTAATGGAATCAGGACTTGAAATCAAACAGGATTTGACTGCAAGTACCACTTAAAGGGATATAGCTGAAAAACATAATATTCTGTCCCATACAAGTTTCACTATCATTGGTGATTGATTTCCTTTCAATTGGAAAAACTTTATATATGCTGCCATGTTACCTGCAGATGAAGATTCAATGAGAATGACTAAAAAAAACCACCACATTTATGCTTTGTTCAAGAATGATGCCTTTGATCATGTGTCAATGAATTCTTGTTTCAAACAAAATAAGACCCTAAGAGCTATTTAGCTGTTAACTTTACATGCTGACATGCCTTTATAGTCAGATCGCAATCTCATAGTACAGCCGTTGGTCTTAAACAGAATCTTGGTGATGGTAGCTAGAATTGATGCCATAACTTGGTACACGTTTAACATAACTTAAAACTTCCTGGTTTATAGTGGCTTCAAGCAGATCAACAGCTCTCTTTCATTTAAACACTCATGAAAACTTATTCACACTTAAATTTTAAACTAATACACAACTAATGTAGTTTTTCATGAAAGAATAACAATTCTGAGGATGTGAACTGATGATATTGGAATGCAATTATTAGTATTGTTATTAAATATTAAAAAAAAATTGATAAAAAGAGGTGAACATCACATTTTCTTAGTTCTCAAAGTACGTAAGGCAATTTTGTTAATATTTATAGCAGTTATTTAGAATTACTATAAAAAAATTAACAACCTTAATTTTGGAGACCAATGTATCATGAAGCTAAATTTTTTAATTATCACAATATTCTGAAACAATGTTATCTAAAACTATGAATGAGATTGAAAAACTTGCTTTCCCCCCCTTTTTTTAAAAAAATCTTTATTATAAAAGACCATGCAATGTAATAAATGTTTTAAAATTTCTAACATTACTTAATATTTATCTCATAACACAACAATTATTAATTGAAAGGATAAATTAAAGAACAGGGACAAAGATACCTTAACACCAAAATTTACAACCAGGATATTTGAAAATATAACCATTATTATGAACAGCATTTCTAAAATGATAGAGGGGTTTTAAAAGGGTATAGCTTTGAAACAAAGCAGGATGAACTATAACATCAAATTGGAGAGGAAGGGGACTCGCCAAGGGGGTAAGATCTGGAGATTGCCAGGCAATCCCCCTCGTTCCATCTGATTCATTGCCGAGGAAATGTTTTTTTAAGAAAATTGTGAGGGATCCCTGTCTAACTAGTGGAGCTGTCTAGTACTTGGGATGCTGCATATCCTTCTAACAAATGAAGGAAGATGTTCCTTCTTTCAGGAAAAAAGAATAGAGGCCAATAATTATCTCGTCCAAAAGCACACCACACAATCATTTTTTTCACATCACAAGCATGGTTGCTAATGATATATAGAAGCATATGTAAGTTCAGAACCTCATATACAAACATTATGACAATGAACATATCCCAAAACATGTAATGCTGCTTTATCCCTTCAAATGTTCAAAACTTCTCCTGCTCTATCTACCCAGAATGTCTGCAGTAAAATCATATCATTTCCTTTGTTCTGCAGAGAAAACTGAACATCTCAATGAAAAGTAATCATTTTTCAAAGCCTTGTGAACAGTTGTTTTAGATATGCCTAACTCTCTAGGACATATAGATTTCTATGAGCTGCATTGTTTCACCAGAAACTGATGGCTGTTCTGGGTATGTCTACCTCGTTTCTTTTGAGTAGTTTGTCCCACTAAAGAATGTGATTTTCAGAGTTCTTTATTCATACATAAACTTGGGGTGTTTCTGTTTCATCTGACATAAGACTCGTAACTGCAATATAATTTGTTGCATAGCTATAACCGTTTGAAAACCCACTATTATTTTACTGATCATCTGTATATATAATTGATTTTGGTAATCTCAGAAAACTGAAAATGTAATTACAGTATGTAATTTAATACTTTATTTTAATTTTTTAAATATTTGAATTTGGTGAAATTATTAAAATATACAGTTCTCTCAGTAGGGTGGTGGAGATATCTTCATTTTTATTTAATATTTTGTTCATAGAATATTTTCTATCATCCATATACAATTACTCTTATATACTAGTGTAAAATTATTAGCCATAGAGGTAATAAAAAAATATAATATCAGTTTGAAATCCTTTCATTCCATTATTCAAGTAAACCATTTTGAACATTTAATTTTGGTCACATGCATTTACACCTCAAAATTTTGTGTTGCTCAAGTAATGTAATAAATATTTTACAATGATATATATCTGTAAAACAGATACAAAATAATTCAAGATTTAGGATGTTATTATGTCTTTTCCAAATATTTTCTACAGTATTATACTTAAGTTTCAAAAATTATTTAAATTTAACAGCAGTAACTTTAAAAAATTTTAAAATGATATTTCATTTATACAAATTACATTTGAAAAATTTATTATACAAGGACATGCAAAATCTTTTTTTTCCATATCTGCATGAAAAATCTTACCAGTAGATCTCATAAATATTTTATGATGATAACTTTCATGCCCTCTAGAAGAATTTAATGCAATCCAATTTGGATTGATCCACTTGGCTCTATGAATAAATACAATAGAAGATTAGACATTAGTTCATAAAGCCAAGTCTAGGTAGAAAAAATAGCTATCTTCAGATAAAAATTATTAAAATACATAAATATTAGTTTTAATTTGATTATCTTATATAAATTTCAATGTTTATCCCTTATACACATCTCCATTGTTCATTATATTGCCCTGAAAAATTTTAAAGAGCTTTGGTGATGTGTGGAAATAAGTGTGAAATTGTTCCAGACAAAAAAAAAAAAAAAATGTTTCAAACTTATTTTTGGTGAATTTTTTTAAAAACTTTCATTTTTACAATCAATAGATAACAGCAGTATTTGTAACAAAACAAAAAGAGGAATTGCTTAAAAAATTTTTTTGGGAACTTTGCTGATGTCTGCTTTGTTTCCATTTCTTTGCTAAAAAATGTTCTTTTTGAATTATTTATATTGAATTAATTACATTTTTAATAACTTTCTTTCATGTTTTAAAGTTTTTTTTTTTTTAATAATGTACAAATTTGAAGTGATATTTTTGTTCCCTTTGGAAGATAGCTCTTGAATGAAACAGCAAAATTAAGATTTTTGAGTCATTATGTATGTAAATTAATTAGCTGACTTTTGAAAATAATGCTAAAAAGCTTCAATTTGGGATTTTTAAAATAATCTGACCCAGATATATATCAGTCCAAATGAAACAGTATTCATATGGTAAATGGAATTAACCATTGGCTCCCTTAAATAATAATTACTGGGATTTTACATAAATTTTTAACGACACAACCAATAATCAAATTTTTAGTTCTCTCCCTTCTTCTGATCTAGATAAAGATTTCTACTTTTCTATGCAAAGTTCTAGTACATATTACATTATAGTCTGTGCCTTTTTGATTATTTATTGTTTTTCATGTAACCTTTTGGAGATTATTATATTTATTCACTTGTTTGTTCCTTATTATATATATATATACATACACACACTAAAAATTTGATTGTTACTGATATGTATTAATTAATGTATTTTTGTTAAAGTATTATTACCAATTAAATATATTTTATGCTTGCGGCAGCTGGATTGTCAAATTTTTAAAAATAAATTAAAGAAGAAATTAAATGTAACATTAATTATCACAGAATTTCAATTTCTGTAAGTGCAACAACTTATTATTAGTTACAGCTTCATTGGAAAAAAAATGAATAACTGTTGTTATAAACTTTAATTTTTTTTTTTTATAATTATTAAAATTCTGAAGGATTTATTTAATGAGCTGCAAGATTTGCCACTATTGGTTTTATATTTATATCTAACAATTTGCAATAATATTCACTAAATCATTCTTTCTTCGTAGGCTAATTTGCAATTCACTTAAATTTTCTCTCAAAAATTGATTCTCATTGAAAGGCATTTAATTATTCCATCTGTATTGTTATATTTTTTTAATTCACCTGTGAGAAAAATAAGTATATCACCAAGTTTCCAATAATCTTTTATGCAAGTAAAAATTGATTTTACAGTCAATTAAATTCATTTATATTTTATCAGATGTTAATAATTAAATGATTGAATAATATATATTTCATAATTACTTATAAATCTGGGGGAAAAAAAAAGACAATATTTTGTCTAACGATGGATAAAGCTGGGGGGGGGGAGGAAATAATTACACTAATATAATAGTAACTTTATATTTAGGAAATAAAATAGCTTTAGCTTAAAATTTATTAGAATGCTCACGATGTGCCAAATGAGCTACAATGGCGCACACACAAAAAAATTACTCCATAAAACCCATTTCAAATCAACATTGATATAATACATTTCTTTCATTAAAAATTTCTACAATTTCTAATACAAAATATAAATGAGGAAATTTCACAAAACATTTTAGAACATAGAACAAAAATATTACAGCTGAAATGCTCACAATCATTTAAGTCTACATTAAATAAAGTAACTCTGCAAAATATTGGTTTAAGCAGATAACAAAAATATTCTAAAATAAAATCAATGAAGCTAATTATCAATAAAAATATTAAATGTCAACTCACACATGACCACAAATCAGACTGTGATATGCAGTAAGTGGTGGATAATCTAAACCCCAATACTGAAGGTCATTGTTTGAAGAATTTTTATACCTACAAAAAAAAAAAAAAAAAAAAGTTACTTAGAAAAATTCAGAATTGCTTGATGAAAAAATAATGCTAGTATTTTATATATTTAAGACAGTTTTGAAGATGAAAAATGTCATTTTGTTATACAAGAAATATAACATGCAAACATATACATCTGAATCAAGAATAATTCCATTTGAATAAAATATTTTTATAATGCTTAAGCATATTAAATGTGTGTGTGCACGCATTAGAACATTATACATCTATTTTGAGCAGATATGTATATACAGTCAAGCTTTTTTTTGGGGAAAAAAAATCAATGTCTTTTTCAAGGTTGTAGATGTTGAAAAGATTAAATTAATACTAGGTTTCAAAAATTAAAATGCACAAGAAGTAGAACAAAATGAATTCAATGATGTTGAAGGTGAAAAAGTTATACCTTGTACCTACAATTTATTCAGAATTATAATGTGCACATCGATAGTGTAGGTGTTATATATCATATGTACAATTATGTCAACTTTTGAAGAGGGAGCAAGAGATGAAAAATAGCTTACAATATGTAATTTATTCAATTTAATTGTTTTTACTGTTGTTGCTAATTAAGAAGTAATTCTATAGAATACATAGGACCACCACATATAGATTCACATTGTTAATCTATGTGGACAATATTCTTTACAAATTTCAGCACTGAGATTCATTTCAAATACTTCAGATTTTTACTTGAGATATTGGGCAATAAATCTACGTATTAAAAGTTACAAGATTATGTTAACTCTTATGTAACAAAAAAAAAAAAATGTTTATTTTATACAACTATTATCAAAATTTTGGCTATAGAGTTAATCAAAAGATTTTATTTTGATGTTCCCAGTTAAATGGTACCCCAAAAATGACCAAAAAATCGAATTTTTTATTTTTATATAGAAATATTCTCTGAATTATCTTTCGATTGATGTACTACTTTTGTATGTGTACGAGCACGAGAAGGTTGAAAAAAATGAAATTGGAAAATGTAAACAAAAAAAATTGTGACTGGACCACGCCCCTTTTTTAGAGATGTCAGTAATTTTATGTTATTTTTTTATCAATACTTTTCTAAAATTAATTTTTTTTTTCTTTTTAATCATAACTGTAACAGTTTAGCGTTCTTTTTTTGTGACTACAACTTTCATTACAAGCGATTTGTTGTTGATATTTCGTGTTTTGATTGCGTTGTAAATAGCGAGCTAATCATAAAAACATTTTATATTGAGAAAAAAAAGTTTTGACGTTTTACATTGAGAAAAAAAAACAGTTTTTATCAAGACTTTATTTTATTATTGTTTGTGGTTTATTTTTTTGAGAATTGAAGATATAAAATACCTCGCGTAAAAATTCAAATGAACAGTAAACATTGGTGTAGTGATGCTGATAATATAGCTGATTCTACATAAGAAAAATTTGCTGTTCCTACTAACAAAATTGATTAGTTTTTAAATGTTGAAAAGACTGAATGTTCCGATACTGGAAATTTATTATTTGTGAACTTTGAATCAGTAAACTGTTTGACAAACTGATGTGCCTGGAATTTGACAAAGAAGTTCTTGTGCTTTTGAAGTTTGTGCTGTGAAATAGCGAATGAAAGGCAAGCAAATACAGCTCCTGATATCAATTTATGGATTACACAAGCATTCTGCAACATAGATAAAGGTAATTCAGCCATCAAGAAATTTTATATCTCCCTAAATATCCTGCCTTTTTCATCGAGGACATACAGCAAATGTACTAAACTTCTTCACAAAGCCTATGGTATTGCTGCAAAGACTATGCTAAAAGAAGTACATACGGAAGCATGAAATGCATATGAAGTACCTACTGATGTCCCATTTGTCGACATAAGTGTTTCTTTCGATAGTATTTGGATGACACGAGGCCATACATCTTTAATTGGCATTGGTTGTGTCATCGATATACTCACTGGCTATGTCATTGTCTTTGAAGTTATGTGCAAAGTATGTCGACATTGTTCCATAGCAAAAAGAGAACTTGGAAAGTCAAGTGCAAAATATGATATGTAGAGTGAAGGGTATAAGAAGTAGTGTGATTTCAATCACACCGGTTCATCGGGTTCGATGAAAATAGAGGCAGCATTGATACTGTGGGAAATATCGCAATCATTGGGATTTCAATATTCTACATTATTGTCTGATGTAGACTGTAACTTTCAATTACTTATCTGAAAGAAATATCAATGAATATAATGTCAAAATAAAAAAAGAGGAATGCATAAACCATATGAGTAAAAGGTTAGGTACTGCTTTACGGAATGCTGTGAAGGAATCGAGAGCTCGAGACATCTCATTAGGTGGGAAAGGTTATGCAACTTTGAAAGAAACTACCATAAAGAAATTAACTTCTTATTTTCAAAAGGCCATATTAAAAAGACAAAGTGTAATGATGACTCAAAAAGCTATATGCATACCTTTTGGAAAATGCACACATGATATTGGTGTAATACTGGAATCGTGAAAAAAATTGTTTAGAATAAGACGCAAGAACTGAAAAGATCAGTGTACATGTAAACTAGCAAAGAAATCAGTTTTAAAAAGAGAAGCATTAATGATAAAAAAAAGGTGTTACATATAGACCAGGATACTTTCGAGGTTCAAATAATAATATAAATATGTATCATAATTTTTTTCATTATAAAATGTACATGTATAATTTTTAAATTAAGGCAATTAATATAATTTTTTTCATAATTTGTGTTTTTATTCATTATATATTTTCTTATAAATATAATATAGGTGATATATGAAGAAAATGTTTTTAAAAATGGTTGTATTTATTATTGTTTTACATTTTCCTTCATTTTTCATGTTCGTTAATTGTAATTAACACTTTGAAAAATATTATCAGTTATTAAAAATATCTAATGAAATTTTGTGAAAATGATATTATTTTAAAGAAAAACATATAGCGTATGATATAAAAGGGTATTTTAAGTTAATTGAAGTATATAATATTTATTTTTTCAGAGTTATAAACTTTAAAAGGGTTTTTCTCAGTTTGTGTTTTTTCGATACATCATTGCATTTAAAATGCTACTCCTCCCACAAATATTAATCAATCACTTCCATTTTTTTTCTGTGTGTTATATATAATACATGTAACAAAATTAGGGATCCATTAAGCAAAGAAATCAGTACTTTTTTTTAAAACAAATAATAATGTAAGAGATATCTGTGTTTTCGTTGAATTTTAGCATGTTGACCAACATTTTATTTTTTTTCTCCAAAACTTAATAAGTTATTACAAAATCGATCCCTAATTTTGTTTAAAATATCCTTGAAAATATGACAAAAAAATTTCATAGTAAAAAATTAATAAATAAAGGAGGAGTAGGGTTTTGAAATTTTTCAAATTTTTTTAAAAAAATTTAAATTTTTAAAATTGTGTTAACAATATATTCAAATTTTCACATAAAATCATTTTCTTGAATGGAAACACTTCAAAGATTGTTAAAACCAAATTTTTAAATGCATGAATAAAAAAAAATGGTTCAAGGGTACCGAGTCCCCTTAAATGTGAAGCACCAACTGTGAAATATCAGCACTTGTAAGAAATAAGGATATTCCTTTGGATAATGATTAAATGTGAGCCTTATATCAAAATTAAGACTATTGATTAAGCTTCCTCTGGAACAGAACAAAAGACTTAGACTTAATAATAACCCATAAAAAATTTTAATATGAGAAAGGGCAGGGAAAGAATATAAACATGCTTGAAATATATTGAATGAAAACAATAATACTGAACTCTAAGGAGCTTAAAATAATTACATCTAGACTGGAAAAAAAAAATAATTGTCCTAAATCGGTGATGATTAAATGATACAAAATATCCATGAATGTTAGAGTAAATAGTTCAACTTAATAAGAAATAAGCAATTAGTAAATTATGAAGAAATACAGGTAAGCAATTTGAAGAGTTTTTTGATAAATGTCTTTCCATTCCAAGCAAAAATGTATAAATTTATAGCATTTCAGGTTGTAGAGAACAATCAAAATATAATTATTTGTGAGAGAAGCAAAGATTTCTCAAATCCAGTCAAACAATATGAACAGATAATCCTTGGTACTTGTTGATGCTTAAGACCGTAACAAAAATACATAAATATTATCAATTTTTAGATTGATGTACTTCATGGAGCTTCCATATGAAATTTATACCAATGAATTTGGATTTCAAGATAAAAATTTTCCGATTCCTATTTAAGCAGATTGTTTAATGAAATCGTGAACCATAATTTTAGATTATTTTGTAATAGCTATGGATATTTCAAAAAATAACATCTATAGCAGGCATGACAAAAACACCTCAATTGCCTCACCAAAAATTTTATTTTTATAGCAGAAGCACTAGCCATATGCCAAGCTTTAGACAATCTAGCTGAAAATGACAAAAATCAGAATGGATGTCAGATAATTTTGTGCAATCAGAACTTAAAAAATTATAATATCCAATCACCATGAGTTATCCATAAATTAGCAAGCAAGTTATTTATACAAATGCATTTCCATAATCAAGCTATACTACTTTGGATTCTGGGACACACAATAACTTTTTGGAATGAACAAGTGGACAATTTCTCAAAATTGGTGACAGAGTTCCAATGCATACTTTAACTGGATTGCCCCAAAAGACATTAATAGCAATATTTTCATAAGCAGAATGAAAATAACAAATGAAAATTTTTGTTCCAATAAAATTTCAAAGTCTGAAGTAATATCCCAATGACAGATATAATATCCAATACAACAAAAAGCAGGAGGGTAATACTTCACACTCGAATAATCTGTAAATGATTGTAATGCTTGGGCTTTTACATAAATTCAACCTACATGATAATGCATTGTGTAGTACCTGCAACTATATCAATGATTTGGAACATATTTTTTGAATTGCATTAAATACATGTCTCATAGAAATCGCCTCTGGAATATACTTAAAATAGACTCACAATATAATATTACTATTAAAGTACTTATGCATAATGCAGTAGCTAATAAACAAATATTTAGAACATTCTTGTAGAAGATGAAGTACTTATGGTATCTACTGAACTAAAAGAAGAATTTAAAAGAGATAATAGGCCTTGTAGCTCTATATCCAATAAAACCAAATCAATCAAAAATACATAAATAGTATAAATCAATAATATGCAATCCAAAAACTTCCTTTAAGGCAATAAATTTTTTTAATTTCTTTCCTCTCCCTAATAATTTGAAGAGAATTTTCTCAGGATTTGTTGATACTCATAGCAAAGTTGAGATACTGTGAAAACTGAATCTAGATGTAATTAATATCTTTTCTAGTGGAATAATAGCTCAAATTCCATTAATCACGAAATCCTTAATGGATACTATGGCTTTATTAAACAGTGAAAGTAGGTGTAGATTTATGAGAAGGATGTTTGGAGCATTAATTTTGAGTTCCAAAACATGTGAAGGTCAGTTCCAAAGAATTAAAAAAAAAAAAAAAAATGCAATCAGATAATGATAGTCATCCCTGGGTCACAAAAAAGTATCAATAGACCTGTATCATTGAAGATTTTTGATAACTTGTGATAAAAGTCACTTCTTTATGATGTTTACAATGTCATTTTGTCATGCAAGGATAGCTCTAAGAAATTCTAGCAAATAATTTCATTCTAATAGAAATAGCTGATAAATACTTTAACTTGGTATTAACGATTTGATCATAGTTAACATCTTTATATGTCAGTCCAAACATAAACATTGTAGTCCAAACACATGAAAGACTTAATGCTAGCAATAATTTTATCAGCTGTGGTTTTATGAACAACTGGCATGATTTAATGAAAAGTAAATAAAAACACAAACCAGGTTCACAAAACTAAAGTTTCCTTATGGGAAAAAATACTTTTTTAATGATTTGTTAAAAAAAGATTATAATTCTGCTATAAAGAACACAAATACATATAATTATCTCTAAAATACTCAATGCATTCTTAAAAGCAAAATAAACAATGACCTCAGGAGATATAATATATGCAAGATATGTGAATAGTGTAGCCAAAATTAAATCAACATGCAATGTGATGTTGGTGTTCAATGTATTTTAATAATAAACATTTTTGTTCAAGAAAAATAGTTCATTAAACTTAGCTACAAACATGAAACTAAGCCAAATTAAATTTTAAAGTTAAAACATATACATATCTCCTCTATCCTTTACTGATCCCCAAAAAATAAATTCTATACATCTTGATGACTGATTTCTCGTCGCATTATAATAGGTTGTTAATGAATACAGTCTCTGAAAATGTTTATTGAAAACAGCTCCCAGGGGCAATGAAAAGTAAGATTCAATAACGAATGCAAGGGATTCATCAAAAAACCTAACAATTAGCTCCTTTGTGGATATTGTTAAACAGCAATTTAAACACATAAAGAAAATTTTTTTACTTTTTTACAAAATCTTTATATCAATAACAAATAAAGGTTTAGTTAAACAATCAGCAGGATTTTTCTTAGTACTTAATTTTGAATAAAATTACATCTGATGTCTATATGCTTGATTTTAAAAAAATTCATCATATTTTTATAAAGCATTTTGCTGTCTGATTCACACAGAAATTAGTGGATCTGATGTAATTGAGCACAAAATTTAGCTCATTTATTACTATGGAAAAACAAATTGACTCTTCAACACACTCACAAACAAATTCTGATTCTATATAGCTATGCATTTCTATTTATTCCAATGCAATAGGTATATTTTCGTAATAAAAAGTGTAGCTCTTTTCTCACAATGGCGTATGAGCTAGATTCAGCTCTTGTACCATATACCTAGATTCATTTACTGCATCCTATTAAACTTTGATACTTAGATTGCATTTAATTATACTTCAATTACCATGGTTGACAAATGAAATCCACCAGCGAGCCCACGTTTCTTTTAAAAAACTAATGCATAGAATCATGAATAGAATGAAATACATTCTCGAGTTTTTTCTATACATACCTCTTGCTAAACAGTAAAATCGAGATATATTTTTATTTTCCTAATATCCTTATTCATAATTAATTTACGTTAATTTAAAGTAAAATTTTACTTTTATTATTCCTATCAAAGAGATAGTTCTGAATTCTTTTACAGAATAAAAATTTTCAGTTGAGATTCCATACTCTTCATTTGACTTACCTATACATTCTATGTGACAATATTTACAACAATTTTACAATGATGAAAAAGTGAGTGAGTGAATGTAAAGTTTATTGGTGCAAGAGCCAGATATGGCTATGCTGCTCCAAACAAGATTAAACTGTGGTCTAGACGTGAAGTTGAAAAAAGATAAGAAGTGGTTGACAAGAAGGAGGGTCGAAAATAGAGAGGATCGCTAGGGTATCCCGGGAGTGCGTCACCCGTGTTTACCAAAGACAACAATGATGAAAAAGAATAACCATTTGAAAATTGAAACAATAAATTTAGAGTAACTTAGAAGCTGTTCTAGTTCTATCTGCTAAAAATAATAAACAGTCATTACATATGCAGCAAGGATACATCTGCATCAACTAATTTTTGACTAATTATTTTAGCTACTAATCTGCTACTAGTATTTATTTGGATTATTTTCATCATCCTTTTTAGATTAAAAACCCATTTGTTAACCCAAAATTTTTTTGGGAGGTGTCAACTGGGTTCTAGAACTGTAAATCCTTCATCATCCATTGCAACATCTCACTTGAATTTATCTGGGCTTCATTGTGTATCCTTATATGTTTCAAGAATGTCAACATTATAACTCTCCTGTAGAAAAATGTCATCCATTTAATAATCCAAATGACTAGACTTACTTTGAAAATAAGAAAAGTTAGTACAAACTTTATCTTTTGGATTTACAACACTGTTAGGTTGAAACAAACTCTATGATTTTCATCACTAATTTTTTAACATCATTCAGAAATCAATCTTATTTTAGAATTGAGGGGAAGGGGTAATAATGTACATCAATGTTGTCACTCATAGTATGAAGTCTTTCTAAATTTTTTTCATTCAATTTTATTTAGGCCAGAAATAGATGGCATAACTTTAATGTCTTCCCAAGATCAGTCTAGGAATAATCCCTACACATAGTTGGATTGATGCACTTCATTTCCAAGTAGAATATAACATTTTTCGATTTCACAATTTGTCCAAACAAAACCTTATGTTCTAAAGGAATAAAAATTCTAAACCCTTAGTGCTTGCAGCACTGCTAATAAAAATTCCAGACTCAGCTTGAGATTAAAATTTATTCCTTTGAACTTCAATAACATGTACAAATGCAACAGACCCAAATACCTTCTGGTCGAAGGTATTTGGATAACTTCATATCTTAAGAGAGTTGGTTTATATTTGCATTTATTTTGGATGTGCGCAAATGTCACAATGGATTCAGCCTAAAATCATGGTTGCAGTCCACTGTCTTAGAACATTGCTTGTGTTCTATCAAATGCAGTTCTATTTAATTCTTTAGCAGAACCATTTAGCTCAGCAGTATATGCAGACATCATTTACAAAGAAAATCCTCCAATTGTTCAAGATAAAATTTGGGACTGTTACCTATTCTAATACATTTTAATTTGTAATTAGTTTCCAGCTTCACATTCACCAAATATTTCTCAAAACAGTTAAAAACATTTGTTTCCCTTTTGATAGTGAACACACCTACCTTTTGAAAGTTATCATCAATATTTGACAAGAAATAATTTATATCACCTAAAGAATTAACTAAGAAAGTGTTTATATGGAATTGTAAGGACATTTGCCAAAACTTTCATTGCAAGCCATTTGAATACATAATTAGTCTTTAGGGATTTGGTGATTTTGCAAATATTACATTGGCTTTTGCTTGTATTAGAAAATATATTTTCCAATTCCTTTTACAGTATTTTTACTCATGCATTTTATTAAGGAAGCATTAACATGATTTAATATCTTATGCAATAGTATCAATATATTTAAAGTTATTTTAACAGAACTTTTTAACTTTAATGGAATACCCATGAACAACATATAACTTACCTATTAAAGGAACAGCAAATAAAATTACAAAAAAAACTTCATAGTGTGCACATTTGGGTTATATGCAACCATCTTTATATTATTATGTACCATTCTATTTCCTGTGATGTATTTACATTACAACTGGCTATCAAGATCCAACACAGGTTTGGAGTATACAAAACATTGTTAGAGTTATGCCAACATTACCTATAACATCTTTTAAAACCAAGTTAATGCCTTGAACTTCAAGCACTTTTGAAGCACAGCTATTGTTACCTGCAAGAAGAGCAGTAGTTTGATAACCATGAAGAAATCGATCCAGTTTCTTTAATTACAGCAATGAGAGATAGCAGTGAATGAACCAAAAAGTCTTCCAAATTTTCATCATCTGACGTGGTGGCATGATGGGAATTTTGATATGTAAAGAATACTCTGTTTTTATCTGTTTTCATATCAGTTTTGACCTACCTCTCCTTGAAACACTGGTCTTCTTGTATCCCATTCACAATATCAGTATGCTTCATATGAGAAGATCCCTCACTTATTTTATGCGAAATGAGTACTTATGCTTAAGGTCTCAAATGGTTCCACAGAATCCATATTTCTTAACATAATGTTTTTCTCGGGAAATAGATTTTTTTCTAACCATCTCTACCATTTATTTTCCTTCTTTATTTTTCAGTTCAAATCTCCCAGTTTGGTGAACAATTGATCTATAACATTCTTTACAATAAATCCTCATATTTAAACAGGTACAGAAGCTGAAGTAAGTTATAATCTAATTAGAAGTACACTGGTGACTCTAGGATATTGAATATTGCATCTTTTATTAGGTTTTGCTTTTCTGTAATTTTCCAACAAATGATGCCAAATGTTTCTTCCTCCTATTTCATTGAAAAACTTGCTAAATGGTTTCACCAATTTTATTTGAGAACTTGTTTTTAAGTATTGTTTTAACATGTCTCGTACATCATTTCCATTCCCAATGCCTTCAATCAGGGGATGAAACTTTTATTCAAGTCTTGGTAAATAGTAGTAAAATCTTTTTATTTTCACCAAAGGAATGACCTCTTGTCTTTTTCAGATGCAGTTTCTGGATATGGCATGGCTCTACCTATTTTTAACTTCCAACATCCTCTTATCCAAGGGGTTAACTTTCATATGATTCTTTCAGATTGAATGGTTCAATCTCCGAGTTTGGGAATAGGAAATGATTCATTCAAACGTCAAGTCAGGTCAATTTCAGAAATGGAAGATTTTAAAAAATTAGCAAACCTGCTTAAACTTCGTAGTAAAAAGCCTGCATTTATTTTACTACCTTAGATAGCTTCAGACGTTATGCAAAATCCTGCATAATCAAAACAGAGATTACTAACTAATGCATTATTCAAAATTGATGCATCTATTGTTTTCTTTTGATTTGATCATTCTTTCAAATGGAAAAGAATTATCAGTGATGAATTCTTATTATAAAGTGAGACAAGTAGAAAAAGTTCTTTAAAAAATCATTAAATATACATGAAAATCAGATCATTGAACTATATTATCAGATGCAAGACACTGAAGCCCAATTTAAATATTTAAAAAAAGACTTGGATTATTTTAAGCAAGTCAGTTTTTATTTTTTAAAATTTGACATATTTTCAGTAACTATAAAATGTGCCAATATTTCAGAAGTCACATTGAAAAAATATGAAAATCTTTAGCTCACAATAAACTATATTATATGTAATGTAACATGAGAAAATAAATACATTTTAAAAACATTCTAAAGAAACATGTTTAACAAGCAAAGTCTACATCCTCTATCTCTTAACATCACAGAGATTAAAATAAAAAAAAAATTACAGAAGTTAAATTAATGTTATTCATAGAAAGGCAAATTTTCCATTGAAAATGCCATACATATCTGGACATGAAATTAGGCTAAATCAAGGAGATTTAACTAAGATTTAGCATTGAAAAATCAAAAATAAGAATTTGTAAAACATAGAAAAGTTGATGATGGAAAATTATATCACTAGTGTAATTAAAAACAATTTTTTAAAAAGAAAGATCATTCTTTTTCTATTTCTATTATCTAAAGAATAGAAAGAATTTTTTTTTTTCAATTCTTTTCTTTCCTTTTTAGATATAATACGATAAATTTTATTTTAAATTTTTTCATTGCTAAGTTTAAGTTGTGGGTTTCACTTCATGTTTTGAAATACATACTGGACTACTTTTTTTTATGAATATGCTGGCTTGCTGCAGAGAAAATTTGTAATTAAATAAGTTTAATAATTATAATAACTTATATAAGGTCCTGAGGAATACATCAAACATACGAAGAATAATATTTGTGCATACAGTTTTGTAATAGTTATAAAATAAATTCATGAGCACAACAGTTTTTGTTCAAATAAATTAAGAAATCATGTCCTGATATATCTGTGTGATTAAATTAGAATAAGGAAATCATTTTTCTGTCAACAAAGTTTTTCCTTACCTTTGGAATATTTTCAAGACATTTTTCACCTTTTATAGAGACAAATATCTGTCCACTGGAACTCCTTTAATACAATAGCCAAAGAAATTTGTTTAAGTTTTATGAAATAGGATTGGTTAAAATTGTAAATTATTTGACAAATTGTAACCTACCAGGCTGAAATTTAGCTTTAAAAACGGGGAACAGAGATAAGGTAGCGAAAAATAACTTTTTCCTTATCTCATAATTTTAACAATTATATTTGGAATTCAAAACTATTTTCTTTTTTTTCTATCTAAAACTTTTTTTTTTATTACAAATTACCATTTTAAGGTTCAATAATAAATATTTGCACATCATTATATATACAAACATAAAACAAATAAATACTTTTAATAACTTAAACATGGAATTGAATGATAAATTGAAAAACACTTAATCAATATTTTATAGCTACAACATCTAAAAATATGGATCATCACAATTAACAAATACTGTAGTTAAAAAAAAAAATTGATACTTTTCCATTAAAGGCGGTCATTGGCGAAGGTTAATATTTTTTTCACTAAACGGGAGCGATTTCAAGAGCAATCACAATTGTGCAGCGATGAAAAAAAAGATGAATTTGTACAATGCACTTTGGCGATTTTTTTACGGCCCCCTTTGACGGAAAAGTACCAATTTTTTTAATAAAAGTATTTTACTCTAAAATGAATAACATGCTTTCTGAAAAAATTCCTCTGATACAATTAACACATTCTTTATGTTTCAACGTAACTATGAAATTCCAAATTACTTACTATTAAAAGCTAAGACATTAGTAAACTTATAACTATTTTGTTTTCATAAATAAATGGAGAATGCAACCCACCATTCATAAACAGGCAGATTTACAGTAATTTCCATCCAATGACGTTGAGCTTCATAGTCCCCAAACATAGGTGGTTTGCCAGCTCCTAAAAATAGGTTTTCAGCAAAATTTAAGAGAAATACAAATGTCACACATAAATCTCAAATAACACATTTCATACTAATTTAATTGATACTTAAATCATCAAGCCAAATGCAAAAACACAGTATGGAAGAATAAAAGTGCAAAATGTCACCACTGTCTCTTATAATGTGTCATTTGTAATAACACTAAAGCTAATATAGATACTTTAGAATCAGTGATGAAGGAATTATATTTAATTTCTCAGGCTATTTGGAAAAAAATCCCAAACAAATAAAATACTAAAAACCTTGGGAATAACACTTTTAAAAGCAATTAACTTTCTGAATTCCAAGCTAAATAATAATGAAGGACCTTTTTTTAATATTACAGTTATAGATGTTTCAATGAATTGAATTTACATAATTAAAAATTGAATCCAGTACTTTTTGATAAAATGAATAAGAATAAATAACAGCTTCATCTATAGCTTGAATGATATTGAGAAGAATTTTACTGATAAATCAATATTTATGATTCTATGATTTTTTTTAAAATTCAAATTTCTGATCGTTTATCCTATTATATGAGTACTACCATGAATTATAATTATACAACATTTAACTATCAATTCAAAATATTTGATTATTACAGATTAATAATCATATATTCTAATTTTATATAGGAAATATTAATATTTTTCATTTGTACAAAAATTGGTTAACATGGATTTTGTTTTTGATGTCTCTCTCTCTCTTTTTTTTTAAAGGAACTAATATTTTCTTCTTTGGGGTCTCTCAACTAACCTTAATCTGCATCTGGATATAACTTAAAAAACAGTGACTGTCAAAAAACATATGTATAAAATTGTCCTCACACAGAATCTTTTTCTTCATTTACAATATTAAAATTCTCTCCGATAAACAAAAATCCTGTAAAATTTTTTCCCCTCCATTAAAATTATCAGATTTGAAAAGTAAGGAAAAAATGCAACATGTAATTTTAAGATTAGAAGGCTTTTAAATATATCACTCTTTAAAATACAGACAAGATATCTCTAACAAATACTATATATATTATATGCTAGAGATTTTAATAATTTTTTCAAACATCCCTATTTCTATACTTTGAAAACATATTAATTAATACTGAATGCTTTGATAATTTATATTCTGTGACTTTCGTAAATTTTTGTAATTTAAATATTGCAAAACTAAAAACTTTATATGTAACATGAAGTATTTCGCGACTCTAAATTAAATCTAACTTTCAATTAATTTGTGCTATAAGTATTAATATCGAAATTTAAATAAAAAGCTTTTTGTGTTTTATATTTCATTATCTACCTGAATAAGGAAACCGAGATACAGCCCAACGTACTATGATCGACAACAAAATACTAAAATGCATCAAATCATCTACTCCGTCGATTAACATACTGGTTATTTTTTATTTTAAGGAACAGAAAGATAAGTCAGAATTAATTAAAAAACATTAATCAATGATTTGACGTGTGCTTTGACAAGTCAACGTATATTAAATAAAAACAGAATAAGCCGCATATCACGATTTAAATTTTCTATTTTTCGAAGTGTTGAGCTGTGGACGAGATTATCAGGAACCACCAAAAAAGTCTTGCTGTAAATTATATCAAGTAGGACTATGTTTTTTTTTGTGTATTTTAGAAACAATTATTCGACTTAAACGATTTTTCAGATATCTTATAGAAATTATTAAACTAATTTTTTTTTTATTTTTCAAAATTTACTGTTAAACATTTGTGATGAAGCCAGCAGCTTTTCATAGATAATAGTAATAGTGAACTGAAATGAAAAGCCATCTATCCAAATAATAACATTCGTTTTTTCAAGTTCTGAGAGTGACAGCTTTTTTTTCTCTTCGGGTATCCCACCCATATTCAGCTTATTAAATAAAATTCTTAATATTTCTGCACCTTTTTAACATTTCTGTTTATTTTTGAAAGGCTGATGATAGAAAATAAAGCTGATGAACTGTAAGTTTAATTCTTAAAATAATCTGAAAGATTTTTATGTAAGAATTTCAATGTATAAAATTGATTTTACTTTTGATTCTTCGTTTGTAAAAAAGTATTACGGTTGAAGTTAATTCATCAATTGTTGTATCTAGCCCTTTTTTCAAACCAAGTCACACACTGACAATATGGTGCTTATGTAATACAGCTTCATTTCATGAATTGTTAATTGATATTTCTGTGTAATACAAGACTTATTATTTTGTATATCATAGATTTACATTAAATAATGTTAGGTTGTATGTTGTAATACTAGGACAGGATGGACAAAATGAGTGGTGTTTTATAAACTCAGTTGGGAATATGATTAGATATGGGGAGAATGTGGCTATAAAATTTGAATTTTAAAAGCATCTTTGATATTTTACTGTTAATTGGATTTCAGTGATAATTATATGCTTAAATGTTAGTTTTATGCAAAAGAGTCTGTATTATTAAGCAAGTGTTGCTGGGGGAAATGGTTTGGCTTACAGAGTGCCTTTCCTTACATGAAGGAAATACTTTCCTAACATGAAGGAATCACTATGAATTTAAAATTAATTGAAAGTTCTTTAATTAACCTTCAAGAGACAAATTTTAGATATGAGTTTGCATAAATCAGAGTTTTCATCACTAATGTTAGATATATCTGTACTTTTCCATTTAGCTGGTGCAAGCGATAAAGTCGCCAAAAATAATACAACCAATGATAAACAGAGTATGTGTATACTGTGTGTTGTCACCAATAAAGTCTGCTTGACAAGATTTGTCCTGGAAAAAGGGAAAAGTACTGATATATCTTAACACATAACATGTGATGTAAGTCTTTCTCCTATTTTGTCTTAAAATGAATATGTTATGAGAGCTTAATCATCACTCCTTACACAAATCAGCAGTTTGTTCTAAACAATGATGTCATTCCATAATACAATACTGTTAAGAAAAGAATGAGATAAGAAAATATTTTCTTTCATCAACTGTCAAAACTTAGCTGCATGAGTAATACAATGTTATCAACTAATATTATTAAATACTGTGTCTTGTTCAGTGCACTGAGAGTTTTCAAATATGTTGCAATAGCACTGAGGAAATTCATTCTTATTCTGTTGTTCTGTGTGTTACAAATTGATAAGTTATTGGTTGCTTATAATGAAGTTTTTTTTTACTCCATTTATAATTTCATTTTTTAATGAAGCTTATGAAGTTTATTTTTTAATGAAGCTTATGAAGTTTATTTTTTAATGAAGCTTTTCTTACTCCATTTAATTTTTATTTCTTCATAATAAATAGCAAATATTTAATTACTTGATTCAAAAAATTCTTTTTTTTTTACCGTAACAACCTAACAATTATTAAGGCAGTGGTGGATTTTTCATTTATTGTTTTGTAAATGTTTTATTGAGATATTTTGTGTATAAAAATTGAAAGTAATTGTCACGTGACTTAAAACCAAAGTTTTTTTTTACTTCTCATCATGAAAGCTAAAAAATGAAGCAACTATTATGCTAAGTGACTTAAGGGTGAAGGAGTTGAAGAAGTGCTGATAGTGGGAAAATCAGAGGAAGAATTAGGGATGATAAATGATTCTGTTGATCCTCCTAGACTAGGGATAGGCAAACTACAGTCTGCCAGAAGGTTTTATCTGGCCCACGGATAGAATTTTAATTTGCTGGTCCAAGGCAAGTATTAAGAAATATATATTTATGTATTATATATCTATCTCCATTTCTACTTTGTTAAAATTTTTGTTCTACAAAACATAAATCGATAGAAATAGCAAGTGCAGACAGCTTTCAATTGGTAAAGTGTTAAAAGCAGAAGTTCTTTGTTAGTTTTAGTTGTAGATTGGCACCAACAAGCATTATCTCTTTTTCGTGGAGCAGACATACAGAATCAAATATAGGTGAATGAGATCTCGCTTGTGGCAGACTGTGCATTTAAGGCTCCAGCCTGGGGCTTTTTCTTTTGGCACGAGCTCTAATATTATTGATTGTGTATGGAAAAATTGTGGACATTTAGCATCATTGTGAATAGTGGTGAAATTATTAACAGTATAGCATAGCATGTGCTTGTTTGGGTTATTGGTAAGATATTTTAACCCCAAAATGGCTACTAAAAAATGCAAAGTTGATTCAGAGTGCCATGCTTTTAATGATGAATGGACCGGGAAGTATTTTTTTACAGTTGTAAAAGATAAACCAGTGTGTTTCATCTGCAATGATGCTGAATCAGTCTTCAAAGAATATAGCATTTCCCGTCATTTCACATCTAAGCATAAGAATTCCAATTACGAAGCAATGTCCAAGTATGAAAGAAAACAAAATGCAGAAAGTCTTTGTAAAAAACTGTCAGGCCGACAAAATTTTTTCAAGAAGGTAAACAGTATCCAAGAAGCAATTACACATGTAAGTTACATTGTAGCATACAATATTGCTAAACAGAATAAAGCTTTCAGTAATGGGGAGTTCGTTAAACAATGCATGCTCCAAGTTTGTAATGTTTTATGTCCAAATGAGAAAAATAATTTTTAGAGTGTAAGCTTATCTTGAAAAATGGTGTCTTCTCGAATTGAAGCCATTGATAAAAATTTGACATCATGATTAGAGTTGAAGATAGGACAGTTTAAATTTTGCTCCATAGCTATGAATGAAAGTACTGATATAAATGATACTGCTCAATTAGTATTATTTATAAGAAGTGTTGATGAGAACTTTGAAATTATCGAGGAACTAGCATGCATGCGTTCTTTAAAGGGAACTACGATGAGATGTGATATTTTTTGTGAGTTTCAGGAAGGGCTTCTAACTTTGAAAGTGCCTATAACAAATATATGTAATATTACGACCGATGGAGTACCAAATATGACAGGGAAGAAATCTAGATTTTCTTGGATTCTTTAATCAGAACTAACTCAGGAACAATGTTATTTTTCTACATTGTGTTATACATCAAGATGCTCTGTGTAAATCTGCATTGAATATGAAACCCGGGCATGATGCAGTTATGGGCTTTCTGAGATTTTCTTCTGTGCAATCTGAATACTCTGATGTATTACACAAAAGTAAGTTGGTTTAGTGCAGGATGAGTTTTCGAGCGAGTTTGGCATCTGGAAAACGACATTGTGTCGTTTTTCCAGGAGAAACAGAATGTTCTGCAGAGTGCAAAATGTTAGAAGATACAGAATGGATTTTGGACTCTGCATTCTTTACAGACCTTCTTTGCTATATGAGCAACTTGAATGTCAAGATGCAAGGTAAAAATCAATTTATCGACAATATCTGGGCCCATCTTAAAGCTTTTAAACTAAAACTTAATCTGTTTGCTGGGCAGCTAGCTAAGAACAACTTGTCTCATTTTCCGAGGTTAAATTCAATACTTTCAGTAAATGAAGAGATGCTTTAGAATTATGAAGATAGCTTAAAAAAACTGTATTTTGAGTTTGAACGTAGATTTCAAGATTTCAGTGTGATTCAAGCAGAATTGGATGTTTACCATGCCTTTCAACATAAATTGTGAAGCAGTGAAGTCAGATTTGCTGCTTGAATTAACTGAGTGGCAATCTAACAATCATCTAGAGCAGTTATTTCTAAATATACCAAAGTTAGAGTTTTACAAATCATTATCAAAAATAAGTTTCCCAAATTTGATATCCACACCCAGAAAATCAGTGCTATGTTTGCTTCCTCTTATATATATGAACAAGTGTTTTCAACTATGAACCTTTGAAAGAATTATTTCAAAAGTAGACTGACAGATAGGCATTTAGCCTCATTCCTTAAAATCAGTGCATCTCACTTCGAACCTCAGTTAAAAGAACTTTTAAAAATGAAATTGCAATTTCATTCATCTCATTAACATATTTAAATTGTAAAACTTGTATATTGTTTTAGAAAAATTTATCTTAGCCTGCCAAACTTTTTTTTTCAATTTTTGGCCTGCGACCGAAAAAGTTTGCCCATCCCTGTCCTAGACAATGTATCATCATCTTCAGAAGATGATGACAATGAAGAATTAGAAATGCAGTGTCATGTTAGGAGGCAAGAAGGCTTAAGCTAATATACTTTATAGGCAATTTCATATTTGTCCTTGGATAGTGAACTTCTTTAAGGAAGTGGTATATGCATGTGAAGCTGGAATGTATGGTTATAAAAAGTATTTTCAAAAATTTAGTTAAAATGTGTATGGAACAAAGCCTCAGATCATTATCACATCTTCATTTTGCAGAATAATACAGAGGTAAATCAGTTCAAATGACATAATTTAGACACTTAAGAATATGTTTTTTCATTTTATCTGAAATCGCCATAAGTTATTTTCATGCCCCCAAAAATTTAGGTATATTTTCATAATATAAAACATTTTAATGCTTTTCATTTTTTAATTTTATTTTTCTATAATCAGTAGCACAAAAAAATATGTTTAATGTTTCTAAAGCCTGTCATTCAAAAGATTTTCAGCCATTTAAATCCTGGCCACAGTTTAGTACAGTTGATTAAAAAGGTAGTAAAAAATTTAAAAACCAGAAAAGTAAAAATTGAATTTAAAAAATTTAAAGTTAAGGGGCAGCTCTTTGAATATATTGGCTTGCTTAGTGAATAGCAAAAATATACTGTGTTCTCAGGTTGAGCCAAGTCATGTTAGTGTCAACGTGCTTACTGCAACTAGGCTGAAGAGAAGTGATAAGTTTACTCTTCTGCAACACAAGCTGAAATGACTTTTTTGTGAATTGGAGTGGTTGAAGCTTTTAACTGAAATGGATACTGATTTTCTTTTTTTTAAGCTTCTTAGACAGAAGTTAGTGGAGAAAATCTCTGGTTAAGATTGAAAAACTATTTGAAAGTGAAAATTATTAAATATTTCAAGTGAATCCCTTGTCTCACATCATAAAAACTGTTTTATTATTGTTTTTGATTGGTTACTACTGATAATTGCAAGTTCCTGTAAAGTATAAGATGTGGGCAAATGTGATTATTAAGATAGTAGGTTATAAGAGATGAAGTTGAAAAAATTCATTCTGGATATGAGATGAAATTTATTTTTAAGAAGACATCTTTAACATACCTCATCACTCAAGCAAATGATTTTCAGGTTTGTTTGTTATGTTTTGGATGCTTCAAAAATAATTAATGAAAAAGAAATAATGAATGTTGTAAAATTGTAATGAATTGACAAATATATGCCTTCTTTGCATAATACGATATTTATATTGTAAAATACTTGATGTATTTATTTAGAATATTTTGCATTTGCTTTTTATATTTTTCAAAAAATATTCACCTAAGTAAATATATTTGTACTTGAGAGTGTGTGTCTATGTTTTTCTTAGGCTGGTGAATGGTCATTGTCATGAGTTTTGTGGCTAATGATGTCCAGATCAAAATATTGTGTGTGATATGTGATAAATAAATGAATAATAATAATAAAAAAAAAACGGCAATTATCTCTCTAATAAAAAAAAACTGTTTGGTTTGATAATGTACAAAACATTTATGCCTTGTAATAGTTGTGTTTAATTAACTGAGCTATACCTTTTTCTTAGTTAGTAAAATGTGAATAATGTATCAAATTTTTATTTGATTATTTGCTAACACATCAAAAATGTTAAACTTTTATGGTACCCTATGTATATATATTATCAAAGCAAACTCTTTTCTACTACTTAAGGAATGAATGATTTATTGCATATAACATTATTTCATTTTGAAAATCATATGTCCAGTGCCACATTTAGGTCGTCAATGAGCACAGAAATAACGAGCTTTCTTTTTAAAATTCATGCATCTTTGTATCAGTTGATTAAAATATAAAAATATTATATCACCATGTATGCTACATGTTGTAAATAATTTTCTATTTGTTTGTGCTACTTGTTATTAATAAATAACTGTGTTTTTGAGGTATAAAACTATTGGTACTTGTCTGATATAGCGGCGCCCATCAAATTATGATTATGTCAAGTTGTCGCCAAACTCGTGAAGCCTATCTTTTGATACAACCTACTTGGCTATATTTCTTAGTTGCTTGCCGATTAATCATCAGGCGCTGCTATAATAGACAAGTACCTAATTATTTAACATTTTATCAAGAATTTAAAAATGGCATTAAATTAATATTCAAAGTAAATTCAAGGGTTCAAAATTTTTTATAAGAGTAGCAAGATAAAAACAAAGTGCAATAATAATTATTAAAGAACATATATAGTTTTAAATTTAAAACTAATATTAAAACACTAAAATTTTTCTAAAAGAGATTATGTTAAAATTTTAATGCATAAAAAGACAAAAACAGTATTATTAGTAGTTATAGAAAAAAATTGAAATCATCCTAGTTATACATAATTGACAAATAAATCATTTTATTTTTTTTAATACAGTTGATATTTTATAGTTTCTTGTGTATTTTTGTTAAAATTATGATACGGAATTGAATTAACTTTTTTGAGTTTTTATTTTAATTGGAAGGATTCTGGATATTTCTTCTTTAAAATGTCAAATTTTTAAATTTGCAGGAGTGTTTGGCTTAATTATTTTTTCCAATTTTGTGTTAATTAGGCACATGTAGATTATAAAAAAAAATATTTAATCAAATTAAGAATTGTTATTCTGTAATTTTATATATTTTTAAGTGTTCACTTTGCAGTATTTTCCTCTTTATGAATTTTTCTTTTTTAAAAAAAAAAAAAAAAAAAAAGGTAATGTATTATGTGATTGAAAAATATAAATATTGTACTAAAAATCATTTTTTTAAAAAAACTCCAAGAAAATTATCAGTAACTCAAAAATTAGAGAAACTTAAAGTATATGTATATTTTGAGCCTAATTGAAGATAAATTATGTAATATATGTATGTTAAATTATGTATATGAATTGCAATAAAAATATTTCAGCATTTTAAATTCGTATGGCAATTTTTGATCAATCACCAAGTGCCTTTACCCCACTCATGTTGCAATTTTACTAACTTTTCTAATATCTCATTTTTAGTGAGCATGGTTTATCTTTTAGTTCTGTGGGTTATGAGGTCCATCCCCCTTGTATTAAAATGTTACCCTTTTCAGTATATCTCCAAGAAGGAAAAAGAAATGTCAAATGGCAGATTACACATTTCTCATGCAGTAGCCCAAATGAAATGTTATTTACTTCTCCCTATGATGAAATGAATTTGTTTATTGAAGTAGCAACCAAACCTCATTTTATCATGGTTGTTTTATAAGTATTTTATTTTTGAATGTTATATAATCATTTTTATTGTAATTGGAAAAGGTATTTGTGTAATATTTAATATATTATTTCAATTATTCATTTTAGATGCAATCTTGCTATTAATTTGTGTATAAAATTTCTGCATAAATGGCATCTATGAAAGCTGATAAAAATCCCAATCCTTTATTTTATGATGAGAATAGTTGTGATCTTGCTTCACATATCAAGACAAGTAATTTTTTAAATCTATTTATTTGCTTTAGTTTTCATTTCTCAATTATTTCTTTTATTTTTATTTAAACTCTCAGAATAGTATTTTCATATATATATGTGTGTGTGTGTGTGTGTCTGTAGCTTCTGTGTTAATTGAATTTTTTTTTTTTTTACATTTAAGGAAGTGTTTTGATTTTGTAAATTTAATGTTGTACTTAAATGAAATTGTGAAGTCTGATTTTTTAGTATTGGTTTTATACCAACTCGCTGTGTGCTAAATATATTGCAGTCAAAAAGGAGCTAAATAAAATGCATATATTATTGTCAGTATAGTAATTTGAAGTAAAAAAGCAATTAACAAAAATTTCTAATTCTTAAAAGTGAAATAATTTCTTGATGGCTAATTCTTAATTTCTTTTTTGTTCGGAGGCTATTTTCACAAAAACCATTTTAAGAAATTGTAATGGTTGCATGTTAAAAAATTACAATATTAACTGATCTTTTAAATCTTAATTCATGAAGGCATAGATATTTATTGAGTTGCTCACAAATTCTAAACTCCTTAACTTCTAATATTATCCTTAACATGTTATTGGGATTCATAATAATGAAAACTAATTTAATGTGCATTTATAGTTTTATAGGTTATCCATTAACTTATGTGACGTCCCTTGCAATATCTTTTATTTAATTTGAATCTCGAATCTCTCATGTATCATAATTTTCTACCTAATTTCTAACACTTAAGAATGATTTTCTTTTTAGTTGGACGTAGTATTATTTAGTGATTTACTGTTATGCATTATTTTCAGGTCTATTCATAAAAGCTTAATGTTATGAATTCAAGGAAATATTATTTTTATTTAATCAGGTTTGTTACAAAGAAGAAAAAAACTTACATGGGATATCATATTTAATATATTTTATGTAAATATGTACTAGATCATATCTGTTAAAAAAATTTTGCATGGACTTAAATTTTTCTGTATCTGAAAAAAAAAAAAAAAAACTAAAGAAATACTTTTATCAAAATATGTTAGGTGAAGTTATTAACTTTAACAGCATTTTTCTTGTGATTATTAAATTTTTAATGAAATGGAGAAGTTAAAAATTTCCACAATGTTGTATTTAGGTTTTTCAAGGAAACTGTATGGAATTATAGCAGGACATTTACTTTTGGGGGCAACCATCACATCAATTTTTATGTTCACCCCTCTGTCAAGATTTTATATTAATGAAAAGTGGGTAAATTTTAATCTGATCTCTTGCAATTTTTACATAATATATAATTTTTGTTTGAAAACTTATGATACATAAATATGAAATAATTCAAAAATAGTTTTATATATAACTGAGTAAAAAAGATATTGTTTTATAAAGATAATTTTGATCTGAAATTTTTACTGTTATAAAAATGGAAACTTGTGATTAATGCATTGTAGTTAAATTTTTTGTTTCTTATTTACTTTAACTCTTTGTATATATCTTTAACTACTTTATGAGCCATATTATATATATTTATCAAGATTATAAATAATATATTTGTATTGAGTGTACTTTAATATAAGTTTATTTTTTAATAGTACAAGTTTTTCAGAACCTGTGCATAATTAGAAATCGACCTTATACATATTTTTACAAAGCAAGTCTTGTTCATAATATTTTTTTAAAATATCTTTTTTTCCCATCAATATAATTTTTATTTTATTTTATTTTATTATTATTTTTTTGTGTACCTTTTCTTTTATGTTAGATGTACATTACTAAAAATGTTAAAATTGTAATATTTTGTAGAACTAAATTCTTGCATTTTCTGTTGTTTCTTTTCTTTTCTTTCTTTTTTTTTTTTTGTGAAATATTTTTTAATATCTTGAATTTAAATTTTTGTTCTATAATACATGCTTTATCAAATGAATTTGAGTAAAAACTAATTTTTTAGATATTTTTTTATGATGTTGTAAGACATTATTTTATCTATAGTGTAATTATTTAATTAACATTTTCTTCTTTTTAGTGAATGGTTATTGAATCTTCATATTATCTTGTTAATTTTTATATATGTTGCTGTTTTTTTAAAAAGAGACTATTATAACATAAATATTTTCCTCCTGATTTTGCAGGTAAGCTTATTTTTATCCCTTATTATTATTATTTGTTTATATGGACATATTAATTACCATTTATTTTGATTGAATTATATATTAAATTTAAAACTTTGTTTTTCAAAGTACTTTTTAGAAGTTATTTAGGACAGAATTGTTTTAGAAATGTAATGGTAGAGATTTAAAGTAAATTATATTGTGTAAAGATACAATTATGTTATGCATAATGATTTCATTACCTGCTTCCCCATGAAAACTTACCGATTTAATGATGAGTTCATGAATTATTGAAAAGTATTTGATAGTTTATCTTTAGTGCTCATAGATACCTCATTATGCTCATAATAAAATGAGGCATTTTTTAACAAACAAGATGTTTTATGAGAAAAATCAAGAATCGTATATGACCATATATAGAAAATACAATTTCTTATTCGGCAATTTTTTACATTTTGTATTGTTGGGTGAACATATTTTTGAAAAAATCAATAGTTTTTTGGTGGTTATGTAGGTTTTTTTTTTATCATAGCTAGTTAAATTCATAATAAAATTGCAATATAATTTGTCTTTAAAAACTTCTCTCTCTCTCTCTCTCTCTCTCTCTATATATATATATATATATACCAGAAAGCACTTTGATATTTTTAAATTTGTAATTAACAATTGATATTTTTAGATGCTTACTCAAGTATCAGCTGTTGGAATGTTTGGTAAGAAATATTTATTTTACCTTTGATAACATCAGTGTAATTATCATATCACTATGATCTAATGTAAATACTTGAAAAATTAATATTTTTTATAGTTAAATATATTTCCTATATTTGAAATTAATCTTTATCAAAATTCTGGCTTTTAAAAATAAGTCAACCATTTAATATTCATTTTACAAATAATTCATTATTCTGATATATCAAAATAAATATTGATTATGATATAACATTATGTTATGTCATAAATAAGTTCTGTTTTTTTAATTGGACATTTATTTTACTCTCTTATAAATAACACAGTTATATTAATGTTTTATGTATTCACCACAATTATGTCTGACTTTCCCTCCATCTTCCTGGCAGCATTTCATTCCTTTGATGTGAAATGTGGTTGGTTTAGATGGGAAGAAATTTTCAACAATGTAACTGACCTATTCTTTAAAAGCTGAAGGTTTTTCCATTCAAAAAGTTTTGTAAAGATGGTAGTTTTTGTGGCTATGTACAAGGAGTAAGGTTTGTATAGTATAACAGACTATTTAAGCTCAAGAATTTTTTCTTGAATCACTGAAAGAATGAAGTTTTTGTGACTTCATAGGAAGACAAGTATAAGAAGCTTTTTATGGAGTTTCTGTTTCACTCTCTGAAGCTGTTGAACTTATGTATATACAATTATTGTAAAATTGGACTTCAACAACTTGTGATGAATTTCACAGCGATAATCACACCATAAAATAAAATCTTTTTTTCCATTGATATTTGCTTTTGGATTTGTTAAAGTTGGTTGATCCTTCTCAAGGCACTGTCTCTCACAGACATTATTGTCATAGATAATTCATTTTTCATTACCTGTTACAATTCTATCTAAAAATAACTTGATTTTTACCTATTAAAGCAGAGTTTGGGCAATTGACATGCTATCGTCTTTATGCTGTTCTCTGAGATTGTGAGGTACCCATAATTTGTTGATCTTCCTAATTTTTCCAATTGCAGCAAACAGTTGGCTGTGATGTATTTAAACTGTCTTCTATATATCTTGCTACTGGAGTAAATTTTGCTTAAATATTGCTATTGAAAGGTTGTCAAAAAGATGTTCTCCCGTGGTTTGTCTTTTAAGGTCATATCTTCAGAATGAAATTTAGCATACTAATTTTTAACTGTCCCCAATCAGCTGTACTTCACTATATACATTGCTTATTTTTTCAGCTGTTGCCTTAGAAATATTGTCTTGTTTAAATTCTCAAAGCATTGCATGATGAATATGCACTTTTTTCACTCTATTTTACTTACCTAAAATGGAGAGAGAAAAAAGTGCATATTCATCCTGCAATATAATGTGCACTACTCAAAACAATTGCAAAAAAATTAACTGAATTTCTATCTATTTAAAAAATTATGAATAGTTTTGAAAATATGAATCAAACAAAAACTTGTTTGTATTGGTGATTCATGTTAAATAGGCATGAAAAAAGATTATTTGAGTACCTAAATGCATCGAAAGCCAGTTATGACACTACCTGATAATTAAAACTCTTATGTAATCAAAGTTTTATTTTACTGATATTTATGATATATAATTTTATATATATATATTTGTAATCATAAGACATGCAAGACTCTAAGTTATTGATTTTTTTTTTTTAAAGTTAGTATAATGATTTGTAAATAGACTTTTGAAGCAATTGCATACTGAAACATAAAATTATATGATTCAAATTGATCTTTTCATTAATTTTTTTTCCAGTTACATTCTATGATTTGTTAGGTGTTTTACAAGGAATATTTTTAACTACTTGTGGCATTTCTTTTCTATTTTTTTATTCACTCCTCTTCAGGAAGTCGTGTGAACTGTGCATGGCCTTGTATGTATTATTATTTTTATTAAAAATCATATTGATTATTGCTTATTTGAATAAGTGTGTCATCTGGTATTTTATTACTGTTTTAATAAAATGTTATAATGTTTATTTATAAAAAAAATAGTAACTATGTTTTCAAGTAATTTTTCAATTTTGTAATGTTTGTACAAAATTCTGATTAATAGATTCACTTTAAAAAGTAGCTAATAGAATGCCAAATAATGTCATTTTATTTAAAGTAAGTTAAATTTAAAATCTTAATTAATATTATATGTATTAAAATGCAAATAATTTTTTTGTGTAGGAAATAATTGTTATATAATATCAAAAAATTATTGAATGTATTATTATTATTATTATTTAATATATGAAGAAGTAATGAATATTTTCCTCTTTCAACAATATTTTTTCATTTTTTATCAGGTTACTGTAAAACCCCAAGTCTGACTTTTTCAGAATAATCCTTTCCTCTAAGTTCAATTTAAATTTCTTCATCACTAATTAAAATTACAAATTTTATAATCAGCAATGTTCAAATCAAGCTGGTACCATCTCAGATCTTCCATGTGGAATAATAGGAGATTGAGTTCATTATTAAAATGTCATCCTCATTTCAGGGCTTATCTTCTTTAGGCTAGTATGGGCATCATGACCCTGAAGTACCCTAGTGATATTTTCTCTCCCATGAGATATATTCTTTTTGTTAAGCTTGGTTACTCCAGCATTACTTTGCTTTTTTCAACCTTTCTAGTAAACCAATTTTTATCTTTTTCCCTCATTGTTTCAAAAGTCTACATCACAGTTATATCTCTCTCTAATTTGGTGCAGCATAGTCTCATCTGTGGCTCTCTCTTTGTCATTAAATGCCATCACTCACTTACTCAAGTGTCATCTTTGTTACTTCATAGTACAAAAGAGAAGAAATGTTTCCAATACTTCCCATGTATCTCTAAAGTGAGATGAACTCAAATGTATCAAACTGAACTCTAATAAATAATGGTGTTTTTTTTTTTTTTTTTCCCCTGCACATTCAATTGAATTTGTCATTTGCTATTATTTCAATTTTACTAATGTCATAATTTTAATATTCTAACTTGATATTTTTTTGAAAATGTAGTAATTTTCATTTGTAATTTTACTAAAATTATGATTTATGTAATAGAAGTTTATGTAGGTTTTCAAAGGTAATTTTGATTTAAATAACAGTTTTGAGCTATTCCTAAAATTAAAAAAAAAAAATTGTTTTAGAACAAGACATATTTTCAAGATTTTGTGGTTACAAGTTTTTAAAACAATTTTTTTTTTGACTGTGATTTGTATTTCTTTGTTGTTGAATAAAAGTTGGCATATTTTTGGGATTTATGGTATATTTGAAAGTGTATGAATTTTATTAATTCTGTTCAGGTTCTCTGAATACAAAATTTATATTTTATGAATAGTTTATTTTAAGGACACAGGTAATTGCCTTAAATGAGTTTAATTAATATTATTCAGTAGAATCTTTTGCACATTTTCCTTTGTGAATGAAAGTTTGAGTTCTTACTTGAATTTCTTTTCTAAAAGAGGCACATATTCTAATTCTGTTATTGAATTTTCAATATATAATCAAAAAGTTAATGTAGATTTTTCAAATATGCACATATCTTATGTAATTTATAGTATATTTTGAATTGCTTTCTTTTTAAATCTCATTTCATGAGTTAGATAATAATTTAAGATGGTACTTTTTTTTCTAGATTCTTTTCTGTAGTAATAATTTTAACTGCAGCCGTTTTATTTCAAGTATGTAACGTATGATTTTATAATTTTTAGCAATATTTTATAATTAAAAGTGCATACATACTTAATGATTAAATGTAATTATAAATAATTGGAATGTTTCATTTAGAGGCAGGATTTAATTTTAAAAATTAAAGATGAAACTTATTGCTGTTGTTTAATGCAGAATAACTATTATTAAAATTTATTTAAAACTCTTTTACTGTAATGTTTAGCTTTGTATTATTCTTTAAAAAAAATTGTTTTTTTTTTTTATGAATTTTTAGATATTTTTTAATTTGAAGAGGATGAATTAAGTATCTCAAATATTTCATATGCATTTAATTACAATCTTAAACATTTTTAAATCAAAATGTAAAATATTTTATATAATATTTTTAAAAAAAATTCAAACTGAATTAAATGTGTATTCTTTATAATTTGTTTACAAATGGGGATTTCTAATCAGTGATATTTTTTAACCATGCAAAAAAAAAAAAAAAAATGTGTGTAGAATTGGTTAAGGTTCAAATTTGATAAACAAGAGTTGTTCTTGATTTCAAATGGTTAATTATATATGGACTTCAAATATTTTATGATATATGGACTTGTAGTTCTGTTGAAATGAAAATATTGTTTTTTTTTTTTTTTTTTTTTTTTTTTTTATTTTTTTTGATTAGACTTTCTAAAACCACATGTCCCTAGAAATTAGATGACCTTTGCAACTAAACATGTACTGATTATTAAATTAAATGGCTGGAGGCTTTATGTTTGATTTTCATTTCATTTATGCACATTAACTTTTTATAAATATGATTTAATATTACATATTTTTTTCTTTGTTACAGATGATATTTGGATGCACAAATGAAGAATTTATTGTATCTGTTATGTTGTCTATATTTTTGTCTGTATATTATTTATATTCTGTAAATTTAGTCATTCATAGTATTTCACATGATAAGTTGTGTATTGCTGTTATAAATATTAGCATATGGCCTGCAAATGTCCTAATTTCAAAAATAAATTTTCTTACATTAAAATAATAAGTGTTTATTAAAATTTTGAAATATTGTGAAATAATTAAGTTTTATAATGAAAGGTTTTTTTTTTTTTTTTTTTTTTTTTGTATATTTTTTTCTATATTATGTAGAGCAGTTTTGAATTTAAACTCATTATCTTCTTGCATAAATATATACTGTAGTATAATTCGTTTATTTAATATCTATTTTTCAACAACCTTTTTTTTAGATCTAAAATATTGATGCTGATATTCATAATTAATATTCAACCAGTTGGGAAATCGCACTTTTTTATTCTGTCGAAAAGTGTTACAATGCTATGGAAAATTTAAAAAAGTTGTTTATATTAATGATATTCAAATAAAGAAATCATGCAGAGTTTGATTATTTAAAATATAGTTGTCAGAATCTTTATAAATATTAATTTGTATGTGGGACCAATACACCAGACTTTTTTTTTTGTGTGTGTGCTTAACATTTGAGGACAGAATGTTAAAATATGTTGGCCATCACAAGCTGTTTGCAATAAGTAAACAATATTGATGAAAAAAACTATGAAAATGGTTTGAAATTAAAATTACCTTAAAAAAAATCGAACAATATAAATTGTTTGCTATGCTTAAAATGCATTCAATAATTATTAATAAATTTTAAATGTGAGTAGAAGCAAACAAATAAAAATCAAAACTGTAAATAGATTTATAGTACTATGTCAAGAATGAGATAATTTAACTCGGTTATGAAGGTAATTTCAAGTTGAAATATTATTTATGTGTTTGAAAAAATTTATTTATTGAATTGAAAAATACTTCATGAAGTAAATTTTTATTTCTAGTTTCTACAATTAGTTATTTGCTTATGCATTTTTTTCTTTTAAATTTTAATGAAATTTTATTCTTTTAATTTATATTGTTTTATAGTCTAAATAATTTTCTAAAACTTTCATTCTAAACTGAGGCATTGATATTTATAGTTGAATATTCTAGTCAATTGATTTTGTTTTTTCACGATTTTAGATTTTAATGAAACAAATTTTTTTTAAAGCCTGAAATTTGAATTAGGTGAATACAATTTGCTGGAACAGTGAAAGGAGTACAAGGAGCTTGAGTAATTGAGTTTTTCAAAGAAAAATTGTTAAAGCAATTACTATAGATTGATAAGAAGTATTTATGAGCTCACTAATATTATTTTTGAAATTCAGAGAGTTTTTTTTTTTTTTTTTGAAAGATCCCCCAAAACATATTCTGTTATGTTGCATTGGAAATAAGAACTGTCAAATAATGAGTGAATTTAAAAAGTTTAGTTTTGATGTATTTATTAAATTTACTCATTTATAAGAATCAGATTTGAATATTTAATAATATAAGAAGAAAAATTTATAGCTTTTAATAGTATTATGAGTTTAAAGATTTTATGTATCTTGGTTGATTTCAATATACTCAATTTATTTTAGTATTATCAATTTTTTTTTCATATATGTAATTTTCATATTAAGCAAATTTTTTATTTTTGGTCATAATAGATTCCAACTTATCAATAAAAATTAATTTAGTCAAAAATGAAAGTATGTTATTTATTTTATTACTAATTTGTATTCATGGTTCTGTATGTTCGATAATGTGAACATTTGTGTGATTTTATTTTTTCTGATTTTTCTTTTTGTCATAACATTGTTGCAATTTTAAATTACGAAGTTCAAAATTTAGTGATTGCTGAAGATGTCTTTTTTTTTTTAATTATGAAATTAATAAGTTTAAAGTTTTTTTAACATCTTTCTTCTGTCATACTTTATACATAATGACTATAATGTTTGTAACTATATTAATTTTTTTTAAATATTCGATTTTTTTTTGTTTCATGGTTATTTTGCATTACATTTGAAGGAGATTTAAATTTTGTTCTTATTTATATTAGTGTTATGTCTTTCATTGTCTTTATTTTTTTTTAAATCTTCTTTTTGATGTCAAAGCAATATGTAGTTTGTTGCGAGATGTAGTAATTTTTATGTTTGATAATTCATCAATTTTTTAGAGGAACTTTGTTGAATATTCACATTTCTATTTTTATGTATTAGGACCTTGAATAAGTTTTCTCTGGGGTATTTTTTTTGTAAAAATTAATGCTTTATTTAAAGTAAGTGGTAAAAAAAAAAAACATGTCACTCAAAGTATTGCTTATCATTTTGGCCACTATTTTCTCCCATTTTTCTGGTACCATATGAATTCTACATTGAAAAACAACGCATCTTTTGAGGCTATCCAAGAATCGACCTATTTTTTGGTACCTTCATAAGAATGGAAGCACCACTGAGGCAGGCTATGTGACCTCAAACAGAATAAGTGATAATCAGAAGGGATTGTGTCTAGTGAATATGATGATTGGCAACATGTGGCTGAGCGTTGTCATGTAGCAAAATCATTTTGTTGTATCTCTGTTCGTATAGCTGCTGGTTTTCCTTTAGAGATTGGCTCAAATGCATCAAAGTGCAGTCAACAATGATTTATCATGATTGTTTCGTTCATTTCAGCTGCTCATAATAAATTACACCCTGCTGGTCCCACTAAATGCAGAGGAAAAACATTCATTATATTCAAGATCAAAATTATTATTTTTGAATAATCGAAACCAGTCTCTGTATATTGTTTCTAACAGATCATGCTCACTGTAAGTCTCAACAAGAATTCTGAGTGCTTCAGCTACAGATTTCTTTTGAATAAAATAGTGAAATAAAATTCCCCTCAAATATTCTTTACTTGGCACAAAACTTGACATTTCAGGAGTAAGAAAATCTGAAATTATATGCACATAGTCCTGGTAATATATGTTAGGAAATAGTGTGGAATTATTCAAGATCCTATTAACATATCTAAGACTTAATTGATATACTTAAACAACTATAAAGCTGTTTTTTAAAATAATCAGTATTATATATATTTTAGTTTCTTGTCAAAAATATTCTTTTTGCAGAGTATAAGGCCAAAGTATTTTTATTTTTTTAAAATAAAAATTATGTTAAATGTTTGTTGCATACAGCTTTATTACCCTTTACATTTTTAAAAATGCATTTGATCTTTAATTCTGATTAATATAAACAAAATACCTAAGTATGTATCATTTTTAAGTACAATGAAAAAAATCTGCTAAAACTTAGTTTTGAAATAATTTTGCTTTTGTATTTTTTTATAGAATTTTAAAATAACTACATAGCCTAATTCATCATTTAAATTGAGGGGGTGATAAATATTTCTTTTTTTTTTTTTTAACAGAGTTATGAAATGTGTTTTGAAACTGCCATTTCAGTTACAAATAAAATATTTTATCAAATTGTAGAACTAATATTGCTCTTAAACATTAATTATTATGAACATTGCACTTCAATAATAATAATAAAAAAAAAAAAAAAAAAAATGAGCATTTGTTGCCACTTCTCTAGCATAAGCTCAGAAAGTAAGATCTGTCTGAATTACACACAATTTACTTAAATAATTATTTTTGTTTCAATTGTGTTCAGTTTCAAATAGGATGTATATAAAATATTGCAGTAAATATCATTAATGAAATCAATATTAATTAAATCAAGTGTATTTATTAATTCCAGCAGTTAATAAATATAGTTATTCAAATTGCATATAAATTTATACAAACAATTATTTATAACATACAAAAATGATTTGAAGCAATATACTCTATACATGGAATGCTAAGTATGGAAGCAATTATAATAATGATTAACAAATATTGAATATATTTACACAAAAAATATTTTTAAAATTCTGTCGTTTTCTGAAACGATTATTTACAAGTTTTAACGCTGTTCAAATTAATTGCTCTTAATTTTACGCAATGAATTTGTTATATTTTTACATATGTAGGAGTTATATTCTTGTAAATTAATTTTTTTTAAAAAAAAAGTTTGATAAAAAAAAAATTCGATAAAAAATAGACCTGCAGGGGACCATCATTACATTTTCAAATCATGCCTGTTATTCATATCCAGCTGTCATAAAAACTAATTTCTTTTCTTTTTTGTATTGAAAGTATTCTGCTAATAATAAAATACAGGGAAAAAAAGTTCTTAGTGTGTATTTTATAAAAACTTGTGCATGAAAAGAAAACATTTTAAGTTACTGAAATGTTTTATTAAAAATGCATTGATTTTTTTTATTTCCATTTTTCTTGCATTCATTGAAATTAGACCAACTAATTTACTGAATTGGAATATTAGTATATGAATGAAATAATTTTCTTAAATTTTATTTAGGTATTAATATGGACAAAAAAATTTCCAAGAAATATTCATTTAAAAAATGCTATAAAAGCAATGTAACATGTCACTTTTGTAAAACGAATTCAAATAATTTTACCGTTTGTTTTATTTATTTTTTTCAGAAAAAACTGTTTTTTTCCCCTTTTGTTTCATTGTTTTAATAAATTAAAGAATTAAATTTTGAATTTTTTTAATCATCTATCAATTTAATTTGGTAATTCGGAAAACAAAAAAGCAAAATTTCGAATATAATTCAATCAACAGTTATGAAATGTGTAATAAAATATGTTGGTTTTTTTTTTATCTTCTCAGAAACGACTATTAATTAAATTTTTATAGCATCTTAAGGATCGATTTTGAATTTAAATTCAAGTTCATTCACATAAAAATCTCAAGCACAGATACACATTCACAAGCTATAAAAAAAATTTGCTAAATTTCTTGTATATTATTTGTATAAACGATTTATAATAAAATAATGAATGGACGGATAAGCCTGATAGGTATAAAAAATGAAATTAATGCTTTGATTCAAAACCTTTTCTCTCTATATTCTTTTCCATAGCATTTCCATCGCTTAACTCCAATAATTTCTTTGCTGAAATGTTGCCACACTGCATTCTTTTACTGTTGTTCTTTCATCTTCAACACCAGCATATAGACGAGAACGCATCGGCCATTTCTGAAATTAAAAAAAAAAAAAAAAAATAAGTGATACACACACACATCAAGTGATTTGTATCGTATACAATTTTTGATTAAAATTTAAATGATTTAAAAGCATTCCAACTTTAATGAAATCATGTTGTATTCTATAATGAAAATGTATAATTTATATTTTCGAACGAAATTTCTGCCAATTATGTCTTGTGTCATCGAAAAAAAATTGAGCTTATTAAAAGAAAATTTCGGACTTTCTTCAGTGATGTGTAATTATTTTAAAGATAGAATGATACGCACTGGTACAATTTCTGATTGATATTTAAATTTTCTGGGACATATATTTTTTTCAATGTTGAATGATCAAAAGTTATGCAAGTTTCATTGTTGGCTACATTCGAATCGAATTTTTGCTTCGTGTTTTTTATTCAAATAACGACCATCGGAATAAGGGGAAAGTGGCTACTGCACGTTAAGTCCAATTAAACTCTCAAACTGGGTATTTTAGTGAAATATTGATCTAGGTCTCCACACACACACATAGGATTCATCTTGGTTTAAAATGGCATGGCTATATATGATTTTTTTTCTTAAAAAAAAGAAAAGGTATACATTTTAAAATAGCACGATTTGAGAAACAAAGGAAGGTTTGCATTTCTAACTTTATTGGAATATTCATGAAAAATATTAAACGAATATATTAAAATGTATTAAATATAAAAATCTTTTAGCTAAAATTATCTGAGATTAATTAATAAAATTAAATTTTTACAAAATATTTTGAAAAGAATGTAAATAGTGGGCAGGTTCTATGAGTTTAGCCTCTAAAGCAAGGATCTCAAGTTCAAATACAGTAGAGGATCACCCTAAGAGATATATCGTTCTTTGAAAGAAATTCAAATTTATGAGGTTCTTTGTCAATGGCCCTCAAGAAGCTTTAGTTGACGAATGTCAAAACCATCCGTAGTCGTAGGTCTTTAATGTAGATTCTTTAGAACGTTTGGTGTGGAGTAGAATATTTAATTTTTAAAGGCAACTGAGGTAAAACGCATTGATTCAAAAAATACACATAGTGCAAAGAGCGGGTAGATTGACACACCACGTGAAACTACTCTAAAGTGAATTTTGGGTCTCCATATCTTGACCATAAACCAGCGGTGACCGGGAATGACAGAATAGTCCCACTGTAGCTCATGCATGTCGTAAGAGACGACTAAAATTGGTACCCAGCGTCTGAGGGTAGAGCCGGGCACCGTGCCCCTGGGGATTATATCAGGAGACCTCGGGAACTTGCTTTCTTCAGGTAAGTATTGGCATCATGACCCTGAGGCACTCTAGTGATCTTTTTCTTTCCCAAGGGGTTTACTGTCTTTGGTAAACACGGGGACGCGCCCCCGGGATACCATAGCGATCCTTCTCTATTTTCGACCCTATTTCTTGTACACCAATTTGTCTTTTCTTCCATTTTTTTTTTTCACATCTAGACCACAGTTAAATCTTTTTTGGTGCATCATAGCCATATCTGGCTCTTGCGCCAATAAACTTCACTATCACACACTCACTTGACCATGAATCGAAATTATGAAGTGTCTGTCTTTCTGCTTTAACTCGCATTAATACATCTTAAATCTTCTCTTTGTTTTAAAATGAAGGAAAAGCTCAATTTGCTTTGGAAAGTTATCCTGGAAGACAAAATTCCTTTTTGTTAATCTTGTCAACCAATTTTTTTTTTTTTTTTTTTTCAAACGTCTAGATCACAGTTGTACCATGTTTGGCGCAGCATAGCCATAACTGGCTCTTGCACCATTAAACTTCGTCCTCGCTCCCATTCACTCACTCCTTTTTGTTAAATTGTATCTCACTGACACCTTTAAAGTTTATTTGGACAATAGCTTATACTATATTGTTTGTATTATAAATCCGTTAAATTTTGGAATTAATGTCGGATTAGAAAAAAACACGAGGCTATTGATGATAAACTTCGTGATTGAGATTATCAGGCAAATGATGAGAACGTCCCCTATGCTGGTACGTAACTTGGAGTATTTCACATTCTCTAATACATAGTGGCCACTTTTTGCCTAGTGGTCATGGTTACGAGCTCTTCCAACGAGTCGTCCTGATTTGACTTAAAAAGACTCGCCGTGCAGCGAGGTTAATATACGCTTAATTTATACGAGGCTCATTGTCCTCACATTGCGTTGGTGTGGAAATTTAGAGAGCGGAATTCCAACTCATGTGTCATCACTTGAGCGAGATTCAAAATTACAATACAAGGTTCGTCGCCATTATCCTTCGTGTTGCTTTTAAGTGTTACCTTAAAAAGTAATCACTCACTTAAGACTCAGTTCCAATTAATGCAGATGTCGTCACTTGACCGAAGTTCAAAATTACGAGGTCCGTTGCCAATAGCTCTATTGTTGTTTCTGGTGCGACGTTAAAAAAACAAATCAATCAATCCACTTAATGCGCAGCTGATTCTGTTCACAAGACGTATCTTTAATGTATTTGGCCACTTAGTTAAACTTGAACGTCACCAGCCTAGAAGTTTGTAATCATTACCACTTGACAACCACGGTGTAATAAATCTATGTTAATGTAAATTCTTTCTTTCATTACATTGATGTAGAAATCCATGTGATTCTTGAGCGGTTAGCTCGAGAATCGAACTTGTACCTCGCAACTGGCAAACGTTGCAGGGTATGACTCGTGCTTGCTATGATTGTTTGCGAGGTATAGGGAAAGGTAGGTAATCACAAATCCATAAAATCAAATCGGATCGTATGTTATCTAAATCAATAATACTCATAAAAGAGAAAAAATAATAAATAGAGAAAACAATTTTTTGATTTAATTGCTTACCTTAACGGGATGCAAGTAACTTTTTTCCCAATTCAGGCTTCGCACATCTACTTCGGGTATTGAAGTAACTGAACCATCCAAAAAGTCAAAGTCACTCATCGACAGGCCATTCTCCTAAACACAGAGATAAATAATTATTAATTTTTGTTTCAAAATGTTTTTTTTTTTTTTATTGAAGATAGTTTTCTAAATTGAAATAGATTCTTCTCTGTATTTCATTTTAAATTAACAAGAGGGACAAGTACTTTAGGTTAAAGACTATTTGAAAGTTAAATCATGTAATCATCTTGTAGTCATTTTACAATCCTAATTTGGTGCTATATATCAAATAAGTCATTTCCTGCATATTTGTAATGAGAATTGATTGCCTAATCCTTTTTACTTCAAAATATGTCATTTGAAGAAGTTATGTTTCGTCAAGTAATGCATATGTAAGAGAATAATCAAATTTTAAATGTATACTTTCTGTTTCGTCATAAATCGTTATTGAATATGATTAATTAATTAGAGGTTCTTAATCCAAATGCAAATCGCAGTACTCTCTCCTAGCTTTCCTCTTTTCTTTCTAACTACACATCAATTTATATATGAATGTTATATAATTAGAAGTTGAGTTGTTTGAATCAAAATGCGTCCAGGAAAAGTTCATAAGGACAGATGAAAGGAAATGAGCTACCTAATCGTTACAACGTAGAAGGCATGAAGTAATATCTGCAAGGTTTGCCGGACAGAGTTAAACCGCTGGATTATTGGCAGGGTCGGAAAGTTGAAATGCCAGAATATAGAGAGGGAGTGCTGTTCTTAATTATTAGTTATACATTTTAATTGTTTCAAAAAATTTATGAATAGAATAAATATTTAAATTTTATTTGAGCTTATACTTTATTTTTTAAATTATAATCAGAGTGCCATAAAACAAATAGCAACACCTAAATATCCCTTGAAATAGAAGTTGTGAGCTACTTTTAAATAGTTGGCCGTGGTAGCCTAGTGGTCATGGTTTCGGATTCGTGGCCGGTAGTTTTCTTTCAGTCGTGGGTTTAAATCCTTGGCCGATAAAGACCCGCCGAGTAGCAGGGGCTGATGCACGTTAAATCTGTAGGGGGGGTCTTAAGTCCTCCTATTGGCGTGGTGTGGTAGTTAGGAGAGGGGGGGTGCCTGCTCAGGTGTCGTCCTCGTGACTTGACCGAGGTTCAAAATTACGTGGTTCGTCACCAATAGCCCTCGTGTTGCTTCTAGTGAGACGTTAATAAAAACTAAACTTTTAATTAGTGTACATGAATTCTTTTAAAAAATTACATTCTTTTTCTTTTAAATATTTGTGCATTATAGAATTATTTGATATACACATATACAGAGAGAGAGAGAAATTGAAAATAGCACACCAAGAAGGAAACGAATTCCTATTACAAAACTTAGCAAAATAGTAGAATGGTGTTCAATATGAAAATGATCAAATGCATATGACCACACACACTGCAGTAGTGCTACAATCAGGAAGATGATCTTATATAAACCGGCGCATAGTGGAAGATTCATAAAAGTAACGATCCATTCCGATTCTACATGGATTTTAGTAACAAAATAATGCCATGTGTTAGACATGCGAGATGACATTTCGCTCATGTCACTTGTAGTTTGAGCGGAGCCTGATCATTGGCATGAAAACCACAGGCTGGTCGATGCGTCGTGTTGTTTGTTGGCTATATTCTGTATTCCTGAGTGTATTATAAAAATTTTCAGTAGCATAAAGATGACAGGGGAAAAAAAGAGATGAGGTATAATATATCTATGCATTTGTTAAAATACATGCTTATGAAGATGAAACCCAGAATCAATTCTGATTACATGCACATGCGCAGTCAAATACTATTTAAAAAAATTAGTGAATTAGATTGTATAGTTGTTTTTACAGGGTATCTCATAAATAGAAGTATACACTTTAAAGTGAGGTAGCAACATACGACCGGGAACGTCATGGGAAAGTAGTAACAGAAGTAAAAAATGAAAGGACAAAAGAAAGAGATTATATATATATACCAGAATCATTCGTTGCATACAAATATTACAAATGCTGAAGTAGACAATTCCATTTCAAAATATTACAGGAGATGTTTGAAGTTTTTAATCTTACAATCGAAGCATGCGTTACCCCGACTGACCATGGTTTTGTAGACATAATTAATCAAAATTACCTAGTTTGAAATGGATATCAGCAGCAACGTAACCAGATTCATTTCAGACTTGACCGATGTTTCATACACAAGAGCTCTAAGTGCCCCTGTAGAAAAACTCCATGCTACTTAAATCCAGAGAGCTTAAGGACCAGGAAACTGGTTTACTATCCATTATCCAAGCGACTCACTTCAATGGCGTGTATACGAGTTACTTGTAGCCTGTTCTCGCTATGCCTGTCACCTCTTTCAAACCCAATTTCGGTCACGTATGAATACAAACCATGGCGCAGTACATGTCTTTGTCTTAATCGTTCTCGATTCTGTCGTTGAGTTGTTCGAGCTTTACCATCTACCAATCCATACACTAAGTGCATATCTGTCAGCACTTTATTCGTACAAGGTTGCACGAACAAGGCTATTATTGCTCGAATGACTTAAAATCTAGTGGTCATGGTAGCCTAGTGATTACGGTCGCGAACTCGAGGCCGGCTTCGTTTTCGTTGAGCCGTGGATTCAAGCCCCGTTGCCACTAAAGAACTGCCGTGTAGTGGTGCTGATGCTTGTTTAGTCTGTCGAGGCCTCAAGGCCTCCCGTTGGCATGGTATAGAAGCTTGGAGAGGGAGTAGTTAATTCAGGTGTCGTCCTAGTCACTTGACTAAGGCTCAAAATTTCGAGGTCAGGCTCAATAGTTCTCTTGTTGCTTCTTACAAATAGTCAATTAGAAGGAAATCAAGTATTTTTTCCTACAAGCATTCTCGTGAACAATGCCAAGTTTCCGACATACACTGATGTTTTTTCGGTCATGGGTAGCTATGCAATTCTCAATCATTTTGATGTACCGTAACTCCACTTAAAGTTTGTACCTTTATTTCTTGGAAACCCTGTATATTGCATTGTGTCCGATTTGTATTTCTTCCTCTTAAAAAAAGTAATTATTTCTTTTCTCTTAAATTTCGATTGTTTTAATTTATTCTCCTTTTTCGTATTTTTATTCATAAGAGAAGAGTTCATTCCTAAGAATGTCAAGATGCACATACTGTAGAATAAGAGTATTGTACTTAGATTAAAAAATTGGAATTGTGCCCGAAAATTAAAGACGCTTTTAACTCAATTAATAATACAGAGTATGCGAGAATCTTTTTAAATTGATCTTGTCGAATGGTGTGAAATTTTTATTATAAATTTCGCTTAGCTTACATTGTTTGTTAACATCCAATTTTCTGTTATTTTTTTACTAATAAGTTAGGTTCTTACAAAATATTTAGCATCAATCAGAATTTTTGTGTTATAATATATATATAATTAATAGTAAGTGATGAATGTTAATTTGAGGTTAAAAATGCTTTTGCATGATGGAGATTTAAAGCAATTCGAAACTATCAGTAGAAAAGACAAATAGTATCCTTCTCGCAAAAATAATCTTGTTCATTTTTGGACTATGATATTTTGTGAATTTTTTTTTATATAAGAAGAAAATATTATTTACGTTCTTATATAACTCAAAGATGAGTTTTTCTTTCGTCAAAATTTTAAAATATGAGAGCTTATAAGAGCTCAATAATTCTGGTAGGAATAGTCGGAAAAAAATAGCCCGAAAAAAAATAAAATAGTTGTTAAAGCAGTTTTGGTAGAAATAGAAAGAATAAAATACTAAAGAAATCAATTCAAGAAAGAAAGTACAATCTTTTATTCTCATTATTTTTTTCATTTTTCAACCGATATTACTATAGATTTCTCCAATAGTTGACTCGATATAAATGTAAGTCTTCAAAAGAATTTAATATAACTGTTTTGGAAAAAGTGAGACAGAGGATTTACAGCTGGGCTTCTTTAATACATGGTTTAGTAACACGCAAGTGTATCTTACAAGCAGTTTTATTATGGCTCCCTCGATAATCAATCATTTGTGATATCACTTCTAGATATTATGGAGTCAAAATTCTTATTTTTCTTACTATGTAATTCAAACTAATCTTTTATTCAGATTATATCATGACTTCCTATTATATATGAGCAGGCATTCTTTTCCCCCCTTTGTTCTATTTCATATATATATATTTATATATATATATATATGAATCACTATTTCTCGGAAAATGAATGTTCAAATTTTGATTATTTTTTGTAAGAGATTATTTTTTCAAGATCTCGTGACCAGTGAGAAAAGCTATACATTAAATTTTTTTTTTGTATAGGTCAAATTTTATAAGATTTTTCCTTGCATGAGTGATTTCTAAGTGATAAGTTATTTAGAACAACCAGGATATTGGATTAGGGCACAACAAATAAAATCTGCCGTACAAGATATTTAAAAGAAACAAAATGCCAGTAAAAACAATCAATCACACATTATGGATTGGTTGATAAAACAATAAACTAAATTTTCTGTTAATAATTTAAGCGTCCTTTTATTAAATATTTTTTTTTTCTAACGGGCAATTGACTATTTAAAAAATAGCATACATGACCATAAATTTATTTTCTCAAATAAACCAACCACTCTGTATTTTAAACCAACCAACCTGTATTTTACCAACCTGTATTATTAAACCAATCTGTATTTTAAACCAATAAACCAACCACTCTGTACACAAATGGTCGTTATGCAGAAAATTCATATGGATGTTGAAACTTGCATAATCGCTCAATTTATATTAACATATCACTTAATCCGTGTCTTAGCGACTACGCACCCCAAATACCGCGAAAAACAGAGCTAGACCATATTTCAAATTTTTTACTAAAATTGGTTCTATATTCAGTTTTCTGAGTTATTTGAATAATTCAAAAATATTAAAATTTGTCAAAAGCACATAAGGATTTCTTTAGTATGTCGAAAGCTAGAGGTAAAAAGAAAAGTATGCACTGTATTTCAAAAAAATGTAACAATAATATTTTATACAAATAGACATTCCCCTTTCATCAGATTTAAAATAAGTAGCACTATTTATATCCAAAATAAAGTGATCTCATTCTTTCACGAAGTCGGTTGATTGTTTCATTTAATATCTTACTAGCAGTTAATATGCCTTCCTAGTAGTTAAGAAAAGTACAAGAAAATAAGGAAATAATTTAGATGATGTTTGTAGAACTTTAATGAGAACCAGACGCTGATAATTTTTAACATATACTTCCGCCAGCTATGCGTTTGGACGGGGTGGCCGCGCGCTCACGGTCGCGAACTCACGACCGGCTTTTGTTTTAGTCGAATAATAGGCTCGAATCCTAAAGCCACAAAAGGCTCATCGTGTAGTGGGGTGGTTCACGTTAAATATGTGGGGCTCCCAGTTCTTCCATTAAGAAGGTATGGAAGTTAGGAGAGTTAATTCCAGTTTTGGTGCATCCTCATCACTTGGCCGTGGTTCAAAATACGAGGTCCGTCTCCAGTAGCCCTTGTGTTGCTTCTAAGTATGACGTTGATAAGCAGTCAATTAAAACTATTAGCTGTTTTCCTCAGGTGATTACTATCGTTTGGTGAACATAGAATTTAACCTTTATATACTGGAGCGAGTTTTTCCTCTTCCTATGGGATTGCTGTCTTTGATAAATATAGATGTTCCTACCTCCCCTTTTGCCAGGATACCTGAACAACCTCTCTCTCTCTCTTAGCTTTTCACTAGTTCCATCCCTTTTTGAAATTACAATTTAGTGAAGATTACAAATATACACACATTTTTAGTGAATTAATGTGTTTTAGCTTAGCTTGGCCAAATTTGACCCTTGAGCCAAAAAAATCTGACTCATCATTCAATGCACTAGCTATGCAATATTGACAATAAACATCACAACATAATATTGGTGTCGGAACTCTTAATTTCAAATCACGATGAGATGATAATTATAATACCTAAATTGATTTTTTCTTTCTTGTGCGAACTTTTTTGATGTCCTTGTATATATGCCATGTAGGAGTCTTAAGAGGATCTTTGGTTGAGCCAGAAATACAGCTCGCGACTCAATTTTTCATGAAGCTACGTATTATAAAGAGCTCCATAATGATTATGATATGAAACGAACAAAATTCATCTCAATTTATAGTACTATTAAAATTAATTATTATATTTTGTTTATTCTATTATTCATTTCATTTAGTTTTCAGACCTCCCGATTTTGATCCTGGATTATTCATTATAAATCAACTCCCTCAAAGGCTTACTTTTGGGTAAGTACGTCATCAAGACCCTGAGATACACTAGTGATCTTTTTCTTTCCTAAGAGGTTTATTGTCTTTGAGGAGATGTGGGACCCCCCTCTCCTGAAAATCCTAGTGATCTTTCTCCTTTTTCGACCCGTATTCTTGTCACTATGCTAATTTGTACTTTCCCCCTATTCTTTTTTCTAGCTTTTAGATCACAGATACTTTATGATTGGCGAAACATAGCTAGATTTAACTCTTGCATCCTAAAAAAAAAAAAAAAAACCAAAATTTTCTCTAACTTACTCATCATGAATAAAATCTGTTATGTAAGAACCAATGGATAAATGTAAATTACAATCTGCAGTTATTAATTGTATGCTGTTGATTATGTCAAACTTTACGAAGCAACTGATGGGATAAATGATGCCAGATAAATTCGAGCAACATAATTAAAAAAAAATTTTGAGAAAATTAACTTATCAAAATTTGTCTATTGAAATCCTAATTGCGTAGTCACTTATTAACTCACTACCTATCTATCGAAAATTCAATATAAAAGTAAGGTCTTCATGACTATAGATGCTGGACAATCGAAGATCGATATCGCGATTCTACTAGCGAATAGATTAGTAAGGACTACTGAATTTTAAATACTTAGAAGTCTATAATCCACGGTGTAAAAATGCAAGTTGATTGATTGATTGCTTATTAATGTCACATTATGAAGCAACTCGAGGGCTACTAGCAATTTTTCTTCCAATTTTGATCCCGGACTAAGTGAAGTAGGGTGATATTTATACTTCCACCGCAGTCTCCAACCATCCAAACTAAGCCAACGCGAGGATTTTAGCGTGAATGTGCCCTTCTGCTTATTAATACTTAAAATGGGCTCGCATCTGGATCACTCTACTACCGTGGCCGCAATAAAAATTTCAGTCTTTATAGGTTCTACCCTAAAGATAAAAATATAGAAGTATCGATTTTTGTTGACAGCCAGTTCCATGTTTATTACTGGTATTTGATAGCAATCTGAAATTATGATTCCTGCCATAAATAGGCTTTATGTAGCACCATTGCGATAGTCTACTTAATACAACTAAAAGGATAAACAATAAGCAAATTGAATATCTGACATTATATTTTCTAAATTAGACGTAGAACTTAGAATGAAATACGAATGCCTTGAAACAAAATATTATTATAACTGAGAATCATAGTTTAATTTGCAAAAAGTGTAGTTTATGAGAAAAATTGCTTTAGAGACAAAGTGAAAGAAAAATTGATTATATATTAATATCACACTTAGAAGCAACTCGAGAGCTATTGACGACGGATCTCGTACTTTTGATCCACGGTCATGTAATGAGGACGGCCGCGGTAGCCTAGTGGTCAAGGTCGTGGACTCGCGGCCGGCGGTTTTCGTTCAGTCGCGGGTTCGACCCTTGGCCGCCAAAGACTCGCCTTGTAGCCCAGGCTGATGCACATTAAATCTGTTCGGGGCCCAAAGTCCTCCCGTTGGCGTGGGGTGGATGTTAGGAGAGGGGGGTGCCAGCTCAGGTGTCGTCCTCGTCACTTGACTTTGGTTCAAAATTACGAGGTCCGTCGCCAATAGCCTTCGTGTTGCTTCTAGTGCGACGTTAATAAAAAAATTAAAACTAAACATGTAATGAGGAGGACATCTAAGTAAGTATCTCTCTTAACTAACCTCTACACCATCCGAACAAGAGGGATCTGAGCCCCGCCAGATTTAAAAGGCATAGACCCTTTACATGACTGGCTTTTTGGGGCTCCAGGATTCCAACCTTCGACCCGACGGAAACAACGATTGTCAAGAGTTCGTTACCGTGATCACTCCGCTATGGCGGTCTCGTAAATGAAACATAATTTAAATATAATAAAAAGTAATATCTAGGATTTTACTGTTATAAATTTTACGATTTTAGTATAAAATTAATTTTTTTTATTGAAAACAAAAAATAATTTCAGTTCACTACGAGTATCGTGGCTGCAATGCATTAGTGCTTAGTGTGTCTAACTGGTACCGAGACTCGATTCTCAGTGGTTTTGACTTGGGTATTTGGTTATGGGTCAACTCAGCCCTTTGTCCCTCCGGGGTCGATAAATAAATACCAAGTTCACTTGGGAAGTTAACTAGGATTCCAACGTCAGGTTAGTTACTAGCTAGTAATTAGAGCCCCAGACTCAAAGGCTACAGAAAAGGAGTAGGTACCATCTGATGGGATTTCTTAGGCCCGGGTAGACTAATTTAACTTAAGCCACAAGTATTACACGACTTACAGAAGTAAGTAAAAGAAAGTAGAGAAAAATACAATTTATGAAGTAATCATTACAAAATAAATCATTGAAGTGAAAAAAAATCAATGTAGAAAAAAATTATGTTGCAAAATCATATTTCAAAATAATGCTTGAACGCAGTTTTGCTGGAAATAAGTTGAAAACATTTGGAGACCAATTGATTTTAAGAGAGAGAGAAGAGAGAGAGAGAGAGAGAGAGAGTTTCTTTTTTTTTTTTTAACTTCGAACAAAAAGAATATGATTTCAGCATTCAGCTCACCACCAGCACTGCCATCGTAAAATTTAGAAGGACACGTATTAAATCTGTTAAGGCATTATGTAAAATTACCATAACCAGAAAGAGACTGGGTGATTTTAAAACCTGTGTAAAACTGATGATATGATAGTGTATGTGAAACGGTTGGGGAAAACTTCGTTAGTTCGAACGAGCTGATTAAATGTAAAAATTATTCCAGATTGAGACAAAATTTTCTCTAGCTCATTTCTCAGGCATAAAAGAAAGGAAATTTGAGAATATTAACTGAGAAATCAGTATCTCATTTCAATGTAGTCTTAGCTAAGAAATCTGCTCTTTCATTTCCGAAAATTCCAGTATGGTCATGAACAAAAGCTAAGGACACAAAAATATTCCTGTCCTTAAGAACTTTAAAAAAAATTTAATTTCCACAATGACAGTATAACCAGAAGAAATGTTTTTTTAGACATTCCAAGGAAGAAAGAGAATCTGAACACAAAAACCAAATACTTAGAAACATCTTTATGGTGCATGATCCATTTGATAGTATGGTTAATTCTAAACAGTTCGGCAAATAAAAACAGTCCATTCATTACGAATTTTGATACGATGATGTTCAATTTCAATACCATCAATAAAAGTTATGAATACAAAGCCAACATAGATATTAATTTTACTGCTATTGGAAATACAATGTGTGTGGATATTAGATTACATTTATTTCTGTCGAAAGAAGAGCTCAATGTGCTCTCATGTTAGAACGCATATAATATCTGAAATTAAATGTAATTAAAAAAAGAGACACAAATTAATAACTTAATCATAATCATTAATTATAAATTATTAATTTATTTCTAACGCTGAGTAGTTGAACATTACGTATTACTGATTTGTGATGTACTCAAAGGTTCACTTAGCACAGCCATCGAGACTTTTTGACATATTTAATGGATTTCAATCTTTATTATTTTACGGTGGTCTTCATTTGGAACTGCGAGTGCTGAAAGTGCGTCTCTTCTAAGACCAAGTTGGTACTCGACTAACATGGTTACTGGGAATGACATGTTTGCTATTTTACTCTAAATGAACTCTAACCTATGTTCATTTTAGCTTAGTAACTCAAATCATTGTCGGTGATATTACGAATCTAATCCAATTTTACCGAATAAAGTCTTGGATGCAATTGTAATGTCCATTACAAACTCATTTCATTAAGAAAAATTAACATAAAAACTATTTATTACTTTTGAGTTGTTTACTTTTGTATTATTATTGGGATATTATGTATTTTTCGTGATCTTTCAATCAGTACCGGAGGGATTAATTTTTAAAGCAAGATTATGTTTTAGTATTCCGGAGGAAATAGCGATAACATTATTTTCAGATAGTAATTGAAATAGAGGGTTTATAAATGCCATTTTAATAATATTTATACGAATTGATTTAAATGGATTGGTTTCTGTGGATTTGACAGGATTCATTATATACAAAATCAAGAGAAAAGTAAAATTAATTGTGAGCTTTTTGTAAGTTCTGCCAGAAATTGTAAATTTCTGTTAAAATGTCAGAATGTGTGTGTGACAGGATGTATAAAACTAGTGCGAAAAAAACTATTTGTTCTCTCTTTTCCTTACACCCTTAACTATAATTTTTTCGGCCCAAACTGGATGTAGATATGATTTTGCATGTTGTTAATTATATTTACAACGATTTAAGCTTTAGAAAAAAAATTAGTTTTGAATTAAATACTCCCAGCTACCTGCTGATAAACACAGACAGTTTACACCAACACATGTGCAGTACCTAAAATATGATGATATTTTTTTATTATTGGAGTTTTAACATGTAGAGGATTTTTTTTTATCTACCTTCCCTCAACATCAACTATTACATGAACTCTTTTTTTTTTATAAAAAAAAAGGATGGAGATCGTGTTTTTTATGTATGAATTGCAGAACTGATAATTAGTTTTATACATAAATTACATTATGATTATATTGATGAACCCCTGACTTCACTAAAGACCCGTTGTGTAGCGGAGCTGATAGCCGTTACACATCTGTCCGTGCTCAAAAGTATTGAGGATAGCGGTGTGCAGAAGTTTGAAGAGTATGCGGGGAGGGGGCAGCTCAAGTGTTATCCTCTCTATTTGACCGAGGTGAGAGACTGCGAGGTCTGTTGCCAATACCCTTTGAGTTGCTTCTTAGTGCGATGTTAGTAAAAAAAACTCTCAATCAATCTTTAATTTAATTTATATCAGTGACTGAATCAGATAAATCTAAAATCTTTACATCCATCCTTGTAATACCATGGGCAAGAGATCAAATCAATTTACACCTTTAACGAAAATGCCTACTAAAAAAATTCATTCCCGACTTTTATTTTTGTCTTAATTTATACTTACAATCATTACAGTTTTTAAGCAATTGTAAGATTGGTTATTTTACGCTATTATTTTCCAAAAAAAAAAAAAAAAAAAAAAAAAAAAAAAAAAAAGAAAAAAAGATTACTTATACTGGGTTTATTTCTTTATCTTCACTAAGTATCCGACTGAGATGTGATATGTAAGTGGTAGCCAGTATCAAAACATCAAGCTTTGAGAGTTTTGTGTTTGGTGGCACTGAGGGTAAACATTGTTGCAGACTGAGGAAGGCGTTTCTAAGACTTCTCACCCGGTGACGTTCTCTGGCGGCATTGCGTGAAGTTTCCATATCTTCGTATCCTGGAAATAAAAAATACTTATTGATATGGCCCTCCAAAATGACAATTAATTTTGATCACGAAATTATCATTTATTTGGAATTAACAAAAAAATTTTACACGCGCATGCACCCCCTATATATATGTATATAAGTTTCTTTCTTCTATACATTTTTTAAAATCTCTGAAAATTGTGAATGAGGGAGAGTTAAGGCTTATGGCTTAAGAGCTAAATTTTGCTCGACTTCTCAAAACATTCATTTAGATTACAGTTTAGACAGAAAAAGAGGGAGAAAAAGAGAAAAAATTAGATGACAAGAAGGCAGGTTTAAAATAGAAAAGGTCCGTTATGGTATCTTGAAGGTGAGGCATTCGTGTTTACCAAAGACAGTAAACTCCATGGAAAAAGAGAAAGATTACTAGAGTACATTCTTAAAGGAGGTAATCCTTTGAAAAAGGAAAATTTTAAGTACTGAATAAAATAATAACTTAAAAGTGTTCATATTAATTCAGAAATTCATTTAAAGAAAAAAGATTATTGAAATTGCTTTAAACAAAACTCTATTTCAAAGGTTCGCGAGATGTGTGAACCAGCATCTTTAAAATATGTTTGTTTTTTATGTTGCACTTATGAAATTGTCTTGTATTAAGTGTTAAAAATATTTCTATAAAAAACAGGTAATCATGGCGATGTTTGAATGTGTAAATTCATAAATTTTCTATTACTCAAAAGTTTCGATTTACCTGTACAAAATCAGTATCATCTACACAATATCACTATTAAAATTATATTTCTGAGTTAGATCCAAACTGATTCTAATAACTTAGTTTTTTGTTTGTTTGTACTATACTTTTAAATATTACATATGTCTTTTAATAGTACTATACGTAGATAAAAAAAGAAAGATTAGATATGAAAATGACTAATTTAAATAATTCAAATTTATCAAATTTTTAAACAAGTGAAATAAATAAGTTTGTATATACAATTAAAAGTTAATAATGGGATTTCAAAGTAAAAAAATGCTATTTTACAAATAGCAAGCGAGCTTTAATATAAATATTGAAAAACGATACATGTGCATTAATTGTATATGAAAAACTCGTCCTTGTGAATGTTTAGCGTTATATTCCAAATTTCTGAGGTATATTTAATGGTAAAGGAACACGTAAAATTAATTTTTATATTTATAATGCATAACCTAATGTTAAAATTAATTTTTATATTTATAATGCATAACCTAATGTTAAAAGAATGAAAAATTAATAGAATTTGAATAGGTTCAGATGGTTAGTTTACTTTCCTAAAGTTTTGATTATAACAAATCTCTTCAAATTTTCTGAAAACAATTTGTTGTATCTATTATGTATTTAAATTACTTTTCGATTTGCCTAAATTCTTATACTATAAAAACAATTATAATATTATTACAACTGTGTTTGAATCATTTTAGAAAAATCATAATGTAATACAGAATTTATATCAAAACATTTTTCTAGATATTTCAAAGGGCAAAAAGGGAAATCCGTCTTGGAAAGTAAGTAATTATGTTTATTATCTGCATGATATCACTATCAAACGATATTATTAAACAAAGTCTTATGAGTCGAGAGTAATTTGAATCCATATTGAAGTACTGAGTTAATTTATAAGAAATGAAAAATATATATCTGAAATCGAAATATTGATTGACATACACATTATTATGGAAATTTTAGATATGTCAGAAAAATTATTACTAAACAAACATAAAAAAAAAAGTCTCATGCACAATTTTTCTAGAAACATATTTAGGCCTCTAAAGGCTTAACTTTTAGGCTAACTTTTTAAAAAGTAATTATTAAATCATTCAATTAAATATAAGAATTAAAGCAAACGATAAAATATTGAAGAGATAATAATATTCTTTACGGATATTAAAATTAAAGAAAATGATAAATTATTAACTTGAATAACATTACGATGATAACGATCATTATTAATTTTTAGTTAAATGTAACTATTGTTGCCGTAAAATAAATTTACTGTTACAAATGTTTTATTTCAATCCGTTAAAAAGATTTAAGAGAAATTTATATTCTTGAGAATTTAGTTCATCGCTGGTGAAAGTAGGCATTAAACATATACGCAAAAACTTTTACTGTAATATTCTGAAAAGAGCTCGAGTGAACCTTTTATCATTTTACTAACGCTATATGGTCCATGAGAAACACTGACATCTATAACGCAATTGAATTTCAAACTATCAGAACTATCATGCAAAAAACAGCCAATAAATTATTTAAGAAACTCATGAACATCAACAATAATTCCCTACATAACATTTCAGATTACAACTCTGACTCGAAAATTAAAAGGTCTAAAAATATTCTTATAAATTTCTGATTTCCATTCATTCTCGATAATTTAACGTTAAACTCCTATAGATACAAACAACATTTTTCTCCACAAATCAAATTTAATCCAGTATCCGATCAAATCCCGATCTCTTTTCCTCGCATCTCTCACCAAAATCTTTACAAGCACCGATTCCATTTGAGACATTGACGCGAAAGACAGCTACATCATTGGCTGGTCGCTAAAGTTCCATAGTTATTGCTATCCTTACTCGAAGCTATATAGAAAGCTCTTTCCTTTTTTTTCAACTTATACAGAGAAAGAGTTGACCCAGGCTACTGCTTCTTTAAAAATATATATTGCCAAGTATAGAAAGCTCTCTCTTCTTACCAAAAATCTTAAATTTTCTGACTAATAAATTCTTTCTTTACAAATTCTTAATACACTTTTAAATTTACAAAGTTAATTATTTTGTTCTAATTACCACTATTTTTTTTAAAAAAAACTTTAAAATAAAATCGCAGTTCTGGGCAAGTGAAGCCAAAGTTCAGCTACAAAAACTATAAGATATGGAGATTAAAAGCCGTAAGGCTTATGAGCTCTAAATGAGTTATACAACGTAGTTATCGTTGACTAAAACAATAGCCATTGTGATAGCTAATACATGATTTACTCTGATATTTCTTTTTGAAAACATAATTTCGTTCAACAAAATTGTCAGCTAAAATTATCGTGTGTAATATAATAAGCATGCAGCATTAGTCATTCTTGTGAAAAATAAGAAAACATTGAAAACTGATTAATGTGATGGAGTTGTGTAAGAGTTAAAATTTTATCATAATTATCATTTGCCACGTCTACAAAATAGAACTATAGAATACTTACCTTCACAAGCATGAGATTTTTTTGCTTTCTTTGTAGATGTCTTGGAAATTGTTTTGGCTGATGCATAATTCCTTTTGGCAGGCTGAACCATCTTTTCTGTTAACAAAAATATATATTTGTAATAAGAGGGAACTTTTCTCTAATTAAATAACCGAGAGCATGAAATAACACTGAAATGTTATTTTCTGCGATACATCTCCATTTGCATTTACAACCTACTTTTAAATTTGGTGGTTTGATATTTTTCGGCCTATCTCTTGCTTAAATAATCGGTTATAAATAATTCCACTTCAGTTGCTTTTAGATTACATCCCCTTTCATTCAATATTTCCACCATTAGACAAAAATGTAAAATGCAAAAAGAAAAAAAAGTATAAACTTTTTTTTATCTCGGGAAATGATACTTAAATTAAATTTTTCATGCAACTCTTTGTAATATACGCTATGTTAATTTTTAAAACATAAGCTCACAGTTTCTAATTGCATGTAATATTTGTTCGGATGATCTTATTAACAATTAACACTTATTTTCATGCATAAAAAACTTTTGTAAAACCATGTTCAGCATAGTTTTTAAAGAGGGGGGGGGGATGACAAATAGATGTAAAATACTTCATGTAATTAAAGTACATGTTTAATAATATTTTATGATATGTAATTTATTGTTTGCAGTTCCGAAAAAATTGCAGAAATTTTTCAAAAATAGCGATTTAAAACAAGATTTAAATAGTTTAATCATTTTATTAGTATGTAGTACCATAGTGATATAAATACTGACTTATTTGTACAAACAATAACAAAATAAGTACTTTTGCAAATAGACATGTTTAAATGAAGTCAAATTTGAAAAATATCGGCATGTAGTAATAAAAATTATATATTTGAAACTTAAAAGAAATATTCTTTAAAATAAAAATAATCCCTCCCCCCCTTTAAATTTAAGAAAAGCTTTAAAATGGTGTTAGCCGTTCACGAATATGATCAATGATGTTGAAAATAAAGGAAAAGGTTCTATGATTTCTTAAAATTTCAACGTATCGCGAATCTCTTAAGGCTTCCGTCCATCCGCCATTTTGATTTCGTGGACGTAATGTTAATCCTATGTGATTTCAATTACTATTCTCAAATCTTTACTATTTGATTTATTTGACTGCATTGAAGTGCACCCTAAAGAGCAAAAAATAATGAAGGTTCCTTAGGAATTACATTTTCGTCTCAATTTTTGAAAATATTTCACAATATTTTTGAAAGACCAGGAAATACGCAAACAAATATAATTAAAATAGGGGTAAAAAATAATATTGAAAATTGGAGGGAAAATGTAATTCCGTAAATACTTTCATTATTTTTTTGCTCTTTCCAAAGGAGTTATTTGCATTCAAATAAATAAAACAGCAAGGATTTGAGAACGATAGTAGAAATCCCATAGGGATTAACGCTATATTCACGAAATCAAATCGGCCTGTAGATTGGAACGTAAAAGGAGAATAATGCGCACAGCAGCGAAAGCGGAGAGATAGATGAACGAAATACGAGTAACTCACTCGTTTTTTCATTATATTTGAAAGAATATTTTAAAATATGGTTACGGAATGTTATATAAGTTTTTAATGAGGATACATGGATTTTTAAAATTTAAAAATACTCAAAGGATATTTCTTAACAACCATCATAAGAAATAACGAATTACTAAACAAATCTCTTTAAAGTCATATTTTCTTATAAAACAAATTTTCATTCAAGATTAGAATTATTGACTCGTTTTTTCAAAAATTAATTAAATATATAAGTATGTAATTTAATAAACAAAAAAAAGTGGTGGTGTAGGTGCAATTTTATTCTGAAATGCATTAAAAAGATACCAAAATGCTCAAGTATTAGTTGATAATTTCTTAGCTACCTTGTATGTTAGATGGAATAATTATACAAATAGAATTTCTGGAAAGTGACATCCCATAAGAATAATAGAAACAAGTAAGAAATATTTGAAATATATTCGCAGAATTGAATAAAATTCTTAGAAATGGAAATTAAAGTAACGATAAATATTTTTTACTTATTTTTTAAGACATTCTTACAAAAATTAAAACCATGATATTTAATGGAAGTTCAAACAATTGATTTAAAAAATATCAGTTTAAACATCACATTAAAAAAAATATAAGTTCAAACACAGTAAGCTGAAATACATATTAAAATGAAAACTTCATCCGAAAATTTGTTTTTCTAGAATAAAAAAAAAAAGGATAAAAAAATTGAATAACTTATGTGAAGAAAAGGAATTTCTTTTAATATATAATCAATGGATAGTATTTAAGTAACAAGAAAAGTGATTATATATTTTTTGAGGATAGTTATTAATTGTAAGAGAAATAATTAAGAAATTAAATTATAATAAAAATTACTTTCATAACTTTTAAATTATAACTTTCATGGTGTTAATACAAATAAAACAAATTATATTTTACCGCTTTGGTACTTGGCTGGTAAGACTTCTTTGAGTGGCGGAATTCAGTATAGAACTCTTAAGCCAATCGAAGAAATATATAATTGTGAAAAGGGACAGAAAAAAATGTTCCCTTTAAAAACTGTTCTCATTACAGAACGTGCGTTTCGCACACTATATACACCACACGGGAACTGACCAATCGCAGAGAGAAGGAGGCACTTCATTGACGTTGTAGACCAATCTGTAGCAACCTCTACACAGCGGGAAATATGAAACTATGACGTAATTCCACTGCCGAGTCTGGCACCAGTGAGAAAAATATGCTATACAAAAGAAAGGAGAAGCATTAGTTACGCTTTTTCATTTCCCTTTTCTTATTTGTTAATTCGATCGCTCGGTTGACATCTATTCATCATATTTTGAACGATTCTAGGAACTTAATAATTACCTTCTGACGTTCTTTAACAAGATTAGGAATTCTCATATTACTTTTTATATTTATTGATTATATAATAATTAAAATAATAAAAATAAGGGGCGATTTAGCTAAAAATATCCTGTTTAAAATATCATTTTTAAGAGTTTTACTAAAAAGTTCACAGTTAATAAACTACAGCAAAAAAAAAAAAAAAAATGCTTTATTAAGTATAAAATCATCATTATCGTACTCTAATATACTTCAATAAAATTTCTATATATAATGGCTTTCAAAAACATTGAGATCAAGATTTTGTAATACCCCGTTTAACTATCATCCTCCGGTTGTACTACTTTAGTATTTTTCTGTTGTAAATTTTTTGAAAAAATGACCTAACATTATTTGGTTCGCACAAATTATTTTCTTAAAAATATATATAAAACAATCATTAAAATTATACATTATCTATTTTCCAAGAATCAATTGCATTGCAAAGAGATTGAATAAGTCCCTTTTTTTTTAAATATATTTTCAAATTATAATTACTAAAATTTCATTTGACTTTGTTTTTAAAAGTATTTCTGTAATGTCTTGCTCAGCGGGATATGTGAAATCTAGTTACGTAGCATCACACAGAAAAACTTAGAGTATTATAAAAATATTTTCTGCTTTCAAAAGTTCGAACAAAGACTAAAAAATTGTACCGAAGGAATTGTACTACACTCAAAGTTATAAAACGGCTAAGAATATGAAAACGAAATTTAAGAGAGAAAAGAGAGATTGTTATTTTTTCACTAAACATACTATACTAGATAAATTTTTTTACGTTCAGAAAAATTTCAAGGAATCGATGAATATTTGATGAAAAATTTCACAAAACTTCTAAGATAATTTAGCAAGGTAGGATAGGGACAGTTGAATATCGCAGTCCCTCTATAAGCAGTTCTTTTATTGATAAAAAAAAAAAAAAGGAGGGAAAAGATTTTTTATTTAAAAAAAATATTTTTATAGTGCTAGGATCTGAGAACATTTAACGAAGATAAACAAAGTTCCTTTTGTTTCGGATGGTGATATTATTATTGAAAAAGGAAAATTAGGATATATGAAACCTAATACCTTAAGAAAAGTCATAGTAAAGGTATTAATTTATAATGTAAATATTTCTGCACCATAAGTAATTAAATTGGTGTTTATTGAAACCATAAATCTTTAAAAATAATTAATCATTTTACACTGATGGCTATTAAAATTTCAACACCAGGAAGGCATGATCTGACGGTTGTCAAAATCACATGAAAGAAAGAAGATGTTAGGATATGCAAATGATTAGTATTTCAGCGCATTAAGACGGCGCAGGAGGGAGAAACGACATCTGAAGCACTGCATAAAAGAAAAATTGTGTAGTGGATTTCTTATTCGGAAAACGCTTCGTAAGGTCGGAGTTTGCTCAGAATATCGTGTTATGCCTCGAATAACAAGAAGGAATGTTTACCAGCAATTGTCGGAATTCGATAGAGGCAGCAGGATCGTTGCCTATCGAGAGTGTGGATTATTGTTCTATGATATTGCACATCGTAATGGTCGAAATCCTACCACTGGCATGCGAATATGGAATCAATGGGTTGTTGAGGGTCATACTGAACGGTATGCAGGATTTCCAAGTATTCTCAAGACTAACTTCCGAGAGACAGACATATTACGAGGTCAGCTCTGAAAAACCGTACAACCACATCACGGACTATTAGTCAAGAAATGTGCATGTTTGCAGCATGCCCAGTATTTGCTCGCACGGTGCGATGACGTTTGCAGCAGAGTGGACAATCAGCACGGCGACCATTACTTCGGCTTCCCTTCACAAGGCAGTATGCAGCAGAGAGAGAGAGAGAGAGAGAGACTGTGGTGCCCCGAACGACAAAGCTGGACATAGGAGTGACACAATGTCGTCTTTTCAAACGAGTCCCGGTTTTGTGTGCAACATTCTGATGGCCGTATTCGTGTCTGGAAGCTCCGAGGAGACCACTCGTCACCTGCTTGCATCCGATATCGGCAATGGGACACTGCATCTGCTGTGGTAGTTTGGGTAGTCATTGGGTACACGACACACACATCTTTAGTACGAATCGACGGTAATTTGAACGCTGATCGGTACATTTCTGACACCTTACGTCCAGTGGTTGTGACATATCTTCGAGGCCTGCCAAACGCCATCTTCCAACAAGATAATGCAAGTCCTTATGTTGCACGTCGTGTTCTGACCTTTCTCGGTCTCTAGATCTGTCATCCATTGAAAACATCTGGTCATGAGTCGCTGAGAGACTGCCCGCCACTTCTCTCCAACTATTACGGTTGATGAAGTGGGCATGGACTTGAAGCGGGATGGAATGAAATGCCACATTTCTGTCACCCAAGTGATAATACAGCTCAGAGAGAGACGACGACTCTGGTGCGCTGAATGAAAAAATTGATACAGAAGTGGCACAATGTCGTCTTTTCAAACGAGTTCCAGTTCTGAATGCAGTATTCTTATGGCCAAATATATGTCTGAATGCTTTCGAGGAGACAGTTCGTCGCCTGCTTGCATTCAATATCGACATAAAGGCCCTGTACCTGATGTGATGGTTTAGGCAGTCATTGAGTACACGACACGCACATGTCTAGTTCGAATCGACGCTAATTTGAACGCAGATTGGGACATTTCTGATATCTCGCGTCCGGTGGTTGTGTCCTACCTTCGAGGCCTTCCAAATGCCATCTTCCAAGATAATGTAAGACCACATATGGCACGTCGTGTTATGGCCTTCATAAATACACAGGGTATTCGATTGTTGCTCTGGCCTGCATGGTCTCCAGATCTGTCATCTAATGAAAACATCTGGTCAGTGGTTGCTGAGAGACTGAGCTACTGCCCCTCTTCAGCTAATACGGTTGATGACGTGCGGCTTAGACTTGAGGCAGCATGAAATGAGTTGCCTGTTTCTGTCATCCAAGCCCAGTTCCACTCCATGCCTAACCAGGTAAGGCCCATTTTAGCTGCCAGGGGGGGACAATTGTTTCTACTAATTTTGCACCCCTGTAAACTTCCAAACTGCTTGCAAATTATTTTGTCTTTATGTCATTCTATTTACGTACAATAAATATCTTTTTTTTTTTTTTTTTTTTTGTATTTTCTTTCCTTCATGGTGTTGCAATTTTAATGGCCAGTAGTGTATAAACGATTAGGAAAATGTAAAAATTAGGTAAGAATGAAATTTAATTTGAATGAAAATATTGATCATAAGCATGTATTAATAGATAAAAATAGCTTTGCTTTAAAGCTAATAGAAAGTGATAATTTTTGAGATTTTCTTTCCGATTTCGATTAAACATCATCAGTGGGGGAGGGAAGGGGGCTATCTTAAGAGTAAGTAGGTAAATTTTACGAAAACAAACACAAAATAAGAAGGAGAAATCGTAGAACTAAATTTATTATAAGAATTTATTCCTTTCAAAATAATGATGTTTAAGCAATATTCATTTAATAATGGTAAAGTTGATGATTTTTTGAATACTACATTTTCTGAAAGAAATGAATTTTCTACGTTTTACACTCTTTTCCTCAACATATCTTTGTATTTTGTATTAATTGTTAAGAACGATATAAAAAGATTAAGATTAAAGAATACTCAAATTTTGGAAAGATAATCAGATTTTGATTCGTTATATGCGTATTTTTCAGTGACTATATAAAGTATCTCAACACTTTCAAAGCAATTTGATTGCATATGTATTGAAACATTTTTTGTAAGAATATTGTGATTCCAATTATAAAAATGGCTCAAACTTTGTTCTAGATTTGAAGAAATTATATATTTTAGATATATAAAACAGATTTAACTATTTTTATATGATGAACTCAAAAGAAATTTGTTAAGAAATCAGTTTGTATTTTATAATATTTTAAATTCTTCAGAAGTGACACTCACAGAATTTAGGAATACATATTTTTTTCAAAACTGTTCTATAAAATAGTGCTCCTCCTGACTCGAATTAGAACTGCAGTCTTGATGACGAACCTGGTAAATGAACGGGAAAAGGGTTGTAAAAGATTTTAGATTCGATTTCACCATAGTGCAGAATTATGAGGGCTGTTGCCAATTAAAATTTTACTCGATTTCGTTTTTACGTGATATTATTTAACAATGGCTCGAAATTCTAACGTATTCTACATTAATATAATATCACTTTAACTGTATCTGTTTTAAGACTGACTTCTTTATATAATTTCTTTAAAATTAGCGTTTATTTTTCAAACATTCATTCTATAACTTTATATTTATAAGCACTGCTTAGTTCTGAATTAAATAATATCACTATGCTAATGTTTAAAACAATATAATGGTACGGCAATAAATCTGAATATTTAGAGTAACATATTATTTTGATTTCTTTAAAGCAATATATTCTTTTTTCGGTAAATTAAATATTATTTCTTTTCCCCCAAAATCAACGCAATATATTTTTTTAAAATTTCATGTCAATATTAAAACACTCTGCAACATTCAAATAATCTCATTACTATCATATACCCAAATAATCTCACTACTATCATATACTCAAATAACCTCATTACTATCATATACTCAAATAATCTCATTACTAAACATACAAATAATCATATACTGGCAATTACTGATTAAACCATCACAATTCAATGAATTAATTTATAATAAAATACGGTAACATCTTTATGGAAAAAAAGGAGGTAAACATCTCAATTTCACTTGAAAATCCAAATTACACTTAACCAATCATCTAAAGTACTGTAAAATCAATTAAAAATCTAAATCAAAAGAGTAATGTTAATTAAACCACACACTATATTGGGTAGATGGCTATCTATTGCTTAATTATTTCATGTTTATAAAGTGTGATTTTTTCAGCATGTTTGCTAAATGTCTTCATGTGTTGCCATGATCATGTTAATTTTTTTTTTATATTGTGGCCTATTTTGTGTTATTATGCAACAATTTTGCTTCTTCAGTTTTATTATTTTGCATTCCTGTAGGATTGTTTGGTTTCCTTCTTTTTAAATGATTGTATAATAAGTTTTTTTTTATCGCTGTTCAGTTGTATCTTTGGTTTTATAACTATTTTTTGTAACATATTGTTGATAGGGAAAGTTTGGCTTATAATTCTGGAAAAAATCCTGCCTAACAGTTATTGCCAGTAACAACATTAAATAAGTTATACTTCATTCTTTTGGTTTTCTTCAAAAGTTGGTGTTTCAGTTTTTCAATTTCTTTTCTTTTCTTTTCATTTCTTTCTTTCTTTTTTTGATATTTTTGGTATATGGGAATTTCTTTTTTCGTTCAATTTACTACCTTTCGAAAATTTCTATTGTATACAATGTTTTTTATTATTAAATTTGGATATTTATTTGTTTTTCATTGTTAACAACGTTTTACCTGCATATTTAAATGAGTTGATGTAAATATATTTACTCAATGGTACAGTAATGATTTCTAACATATTGTTTTATTTTTTGACTATGGAGATTACTTCCTAACTTGTTTTTGATTAATATATTGGTATTAAATTATATATATATATATATATATATATATATATATATATATATATATATACATACATACACACACACATATATATATGTGTGTGTGTGTGTAAGCAAAAATGTCAAGAAAACTATGCTATGCAGCCTTGTATGGGCATTGAAAGAAGAGCACACATGTAATAAAATGCAAAAAGAAAGCAAGGGGGATTTAATTCTTTGAAACAATAGAAAGAACACGAAAAGATGCTTCAGAACAACATTTTGGTTACAAATAAATAAAATAAGTATTGTGTGGAACTGATGCAAGATTTTTATGGCGACGTGTGGTCCTCTAGAACAACTAAGACTGCAGCACGTCTGTTTCACATGGATGCATAGAAGTTATAGGTAAGACTGAGAGGAGTACGAAACTACTCCAGAAGAAGTGCAACTCCCTGACCCGGACAAAAAAGAATGCCATGTTCTCGCTGCTATACGTCGTCCGAGGGTGTCCTAAACATGCTCTATCGGGTTCAGGTCAGGAGAACACACTGGCCACGATATATTGCTTAAGCATCAAGCTTGTTTACTAGACTAACTGTATGAGGTCTGGCATTATAATTCATTAAAACAGAGCAATCACCAATGGCTGCAGAGTAAGGTACGACATGAAGTCCCAGTATCTCTTCTGCGTAACTTAGTGTAGTGAAATTTCCATTCCAAATGATATGCAGCTCTGTAACTACGTCCACCTATGCGAATTCCAGACCATACCATCAAAAGGCCTTGTCTGTAATGTGATATTTACCGAAGGAGTATCGGGTTATTTCGTATGTTTCATTTTCTCCATTCGAAAACATGACGGGTGTCACACTCCGGAATGAATCAGACTTGTTAAAAAGCGGCATTTGACTCCAATCACGTTGCACGTAATCTCGATGTTCAGCAGCCTATTTTCTTCGGACCGCACAATATTTTGAGGCAACAGTATATACACTTTTCTTCTACGTGCGTGTTGACCAGCCTGATAAAGCATATTTGTGACTGTTGGGCTTGACACTTTTCTTCTGTTTCCGAAAGCAATTGCTTTTGCAGCTATTCTGTCTCAACAAGCGAATAACAGGATACATCGATCATCAGTTCTATGGTAGCACGAGGAGGATCTTATCTGGACCACGTCCAGCATTCTCCGTTTCTTAGAATCAATGCCACAACCTAGAAATGACACTCCTTGCCACTCAGACAGTGTTTGGTACATTTCTCTGTGTTTGTACAGATTCAAGTTTTCCTATAATACACCAAGTCCTGGGTTCTTGTAAATCACATTGTTGTGACATTTTCAAATCAATCTTTTCTCAAAATATAAAAGCTGAGCAATAGAATTTCACAGCTGAGACAGCGAAAAAAAGAACTTCTGCGAAATAACGATTCCTGCACTTTTATCCTTATTTTGATTTTTGAAGTAGAAAGCCAATTTGCTTATGAAGTATTTTTCTTCTGTTTTGTTGCTACGCTTTAAATTATGGATGTTTTATTTGACGTTAGTTATCAAAGTAAATATTTGCATACTCGCATTTTCGTTAATACCATGTGTTTCTCTAATTTTTAACAATATATATATATATACACAGTTCAAATTATTTAACATTTCTATAGATATATCGTTGTAATGTGAGAAATTTGAAGTGCTTTAAAATGATATATTAATTTCGAAGTATTAATATATCATTTTAAAGCACTTCAAATTTCTCACCCATCCCTTTTTTTCCCATTAGAAAATGTTTTAGTAGTTTTTTAATGTCGACTTTTTTCTTTAATAGGCTAATTTTTTGAAATGTTTTATGTATTCCAAATAATTTCTTGTGTTAACAGTAGATTATTTTTGTGAAAAATTAAAGATTTGAACTTATTTCTCTATTTATAATATTTATCAAAAACATATAATCGAACTTCTGTAATTCAAAATTGGGGATATTTGAAGTCTTTTTTTCCTGGCCCCTAGAATTCTGCTGTAAAACAATGGGGGGGGGGGAAAGCAAATAACTCGAATTTTAATTTAAATACTTTGAATTTTTCATATGATTTTCTTGGATCACTACAATAAGAGACCCTATATAGTGTAATAGAAACTGTTATATATACATGAACTTCAACATTTGTTTGTATGTCCATTTTCTGTAGGAGATTTGGTTTTTTCATTACTTGGTAGGTTGATATAATTTCCAATAACTCAAAAACTGTATTCAAAGAGGCAATTAAAAATACATTTATAAAAAAAAAACACTGTAACTTGCTAAGGCACATTGTAAAAATATTCGAGTGAATTGAAAAAATATAAATACAAATATTATTACATACATGTATCTTGTAAAATAAAGCTTGTGTGTTAAATCTTTGATGTGGTGGAGTTAACTTATTTTAAAAATACCTTTTCTCTTTCGGAAAACATGTGGCTCACATTTTTGAATGATTCGATTTTTGATATCTGATCCATTTAGCTTTGAACTACTCAAGGTCGACTGTTATTTTTAAAAAAATGTTTTTATTCAAATACATATAATTAAAATATAATTCGGTCTAAAAAGGCAGTTAAATTATACTTTTGAGTTTCAGCTGAATTGCAAGAATTTTTCTTTTGCTCACTGTATTTCCGAAGTAAAAAAGATCTTCATTTTTATTTTGCTTTTCTTTCCCAAAATCAACATGAATATTTTCTCAAAAATTATGATGACACATATCTTCCAAAAAAAAGGCATATTTGTTAATTTTCGCGTTCTATATTCTAAGAACATACCAGGAAAAGTAAAAATAAGACCACAATAAATCAGAAACGTAAAATATACATTTTTTCTTATAAATTTGTACCTTCAAAACAGAGGAAAATTATTTTTTATAGATTCCAACTTCACTTCAACTAATCTCTTTACTTTTAAATTTTTTTTCAGAAAAAAAAAAAAAAAAAAAAAAGATTAGACGAAGAAAATAAAATCTGAAAAAGTGCTCGAAAAACGAATTAAACTTTGTGTCTGACGAACGACAGAAATTTGTCGTAACGAGTGTTCCAAAAGTCGATGTCCAATTAGATTGATGAGATAAGTTTTTGGAACGCTGAAATTGAACGAACCGGAAAATGACGAAAGGGAATACTGATTCTCTAGTTCAAAGGGTTGTGAACTCATATCACCAGTTCATCAGTCAGAGATGTCCAGAAAGATGGATTAGATCCAACCAGCTTGGATTCGGAGTAAAACTGTGATTTTCCTTATTTTGTTTAAAAAAGATATTATGAAATTCGAAACCATGTTCATACGAACCTTTAAAAAACAATAAATATCATTTCTAAGTAAATACAATAAACAACACAAGATAATTTATAGCACTAAAATTATTTCTTAGACTTAATAATTTCGATCAAAATAAAAGGAGAAAGTTTCTTTATTTTTAGGGCAATTTTTCAGAATAATAAAGCGAGAAGAAAACATTTTTCTTATCAAAATAGCTATTAATTAATGAGAAGTTTTACTTGTTCAGTTATATGAAAGAGTTACTATACGTTATATATATCTATACATTACTAAATAAAGAGAGAGAGAAAAGCAATTTGTGCATAAAAATTATAAGATATTATAAATCTTACTGCTTTTTTTGTGTGTGTTTCCTATATAAAAGAATGCATTAGTCAACTAAGTGATGCATTTATATTTATCATAAAGGAACAAGAATTATTAAATAAAATTTATTTATTTTCGTTCTAAGATAGTTCACGGGCTTGCAGAATTAAAGTTTTCACTTGTAACCAAATTCTTCAAAACATGTCATTGAGCACGTAAATTTTTAAAAAAGTATAAAATTATTTATTTTTTTTGAAATTTAATGTATTAAAAATGAAACAATAAAAACATGAAATATAAATGATGATATAATCACTTAGATGAATACAAATGATGCTTCAATCAGTAATAATTTGAATATGTTAGAAATTACAAAGGAATCTGAAATTTAGAAAAGGCAGCTATTTAATTACTAATACCCACTTTGTGTCATGCGAGACTTTGTACTTAATTAATTTAATGATTTTAAGATTTACAAATGTTTAATTTTCAAATGATTTCAATTTTTGAAGATTGGCAACAGAGTTCTCAACCGATTCTGACAGAAATATAATCAATCAATAAATTAAAAAAAATCCGACAAAATTTCAAAAAAATCTCATCAAATAAGATATATGTCAAAGTTTTTCACACCCTTCTTTTCATCACAATATTAAAGTAGCAGCAACACAGTCTGTTACATATTAATCTAACTGAATTAGTAGGTCATCAGTTTTTATGTCCGTGATAGAGCGGACAAATAATAGACTCTTTAAATATTTGGGCTTTCTTGACACGCGCCACGCATGCTGTCAACTGTCTGAAGCCTGACAGTTGTTCGCAGTCTCTTATTTCTCTGCTTAATAGGAACACATTAAAGTTGATTCCTCTTTCAGATAACTTTTTTTTTCGGCAATTCCAAGGATTTTTTCCAAAAATGCCAAAATTAATCATGAAAAATATTAGCAATTACGCTTTTCTTTGTCATCAACACATAAACGCTAATCTATTGAATACAATTGTTCATTTGATAGTAAAAAATATAGTAGGATTATTTTACTCGACCGAAATTGGGACATCCATTCACGGAATATTGTTATGACTGGTTTTAAAACAAATTGAGTTATTTCAAAACAATGAACTCCATATTAAATATTGGGAAGAAATGAAATCGGAGACATTAAAAAAAGTACATTGTAACGACAACCTATTACTGTCATCTTAAAGTTTACTTTAATCATAACATCTAAATTTAATTTTAAATTCACTCTCCCACACACTTAGACAAAGTAATTAAAATGTTCAATTATCTTTCAAAATATAATTTTATTGATTCTCTTATGAAAGGAGGAGGCTCTCAAACAGTTTAATGTCTCCTTCCGCGAGTACTAACAACTTCTATAATCTATTAAAGATAACATTTACCGGAATATGTTGCGAGTACTTTCTTCAAGTATTCAGTTGCTCCGATAGCGTTGAGTCCTAAACTCACCAAAACCACAAAATACGCCAGAAGACTTCCGCGCATATCTTAATAATTCCCTTTTCATTTCCATAACATTATTATTCTCTTCGATTCTTTGTCGTTTTTATACGACTTCATAATATGTATTAAATTCTTGATTATATCACTTCTAAAGTTGACATAATTTTCATCATGAAATTTCATTTGATTGAGAAGAAGCTAAGGGATTTCAATATAAAATCAGAAAGAAACCCTAGATATGTTAGTCAGAGGGAAATATCGAGAATAGCCCATGTTACAACATCTTTATTCTATCATGTTGATTTTAAGATAACTAATCATAAACCAATGACTCCGAAACTTTACCGACCCTCTGCGCCTTATAGAACTAAGGTTTTTCCATGACGTTGATCCTAAGACGAAGTACGACAGACATACGTGATACAGACATAAGAGATTTAAAAAAAAATTAAAAAAATGAATGAATAAATAAGTAAATGAAACGTGATTCCGCGGCTCACACTTCCACGGAGCCACTACCATGAACTAGCGTTTTAAACAATGTTTCGTTAAAGAGCCTCTTCAATTTTTCCCTTCATCGTAACTTTTTCCGACACCCCCGGGTCATTAACAAAAGCTTTATAGTACCTTTCAAATACGATAGTGAATCTCTTGACTGATGTATAGACGCTGTTGCTTGAGTTACTTTCATAACAAGTAGACTTTTATAATGAACCTCTGAATTACCATTTTTCAGTTTTTTTTGTGTGTGATTTTCTACCATTTTTTAATTTCTTTTTTCTACTTACACAAGCAAGACGTATGCTTTATTGCTGATTCTTATTCTCATTTTTTTTTTATTTCGATGGGAAGTATATTTTTTAGACCATATTCGAAATTATCAAACTATTTGTCATTTCCTTGATATGTTAGAAATCCATTATATAGGAAATCATAAATATTAGGTGTAACACTAGTTTCTTATTTACAAATACAATTTCTATTCTTAGTCTTTCTGATATTTTTTACTACGGTTTTCATTAGGGAAATGTAACCCTTACAACATTAGTAAGGTAGGTGATATTTCAAATTCTGCTTCCATTTGTTAAATCAAATACCCTATTTTATTCGTTGATAATATTTTCATGAAGATGTTTTGGATATTGATTTTTAAAAAATAACTTTGCTTGTGCGGTCTGAGAGTTATGCATACCTCAATTTGAGCACCATTGCTCCAGAACAACATGCCCAAATCGAGGCCTGCGGATCGCAAGCAGACATTCATGAATATCTTTGTGGCTAAGTCAATATAACAGCATGTAACAAATATTTTTCTTAAAAATATCTTAACTTAAGTTTTAAGCATATAATAATGTATAATCACTGATAAGGAACAACAGCTTTTGCTAATGAACTGTCACTGTTCATGTTGAATCACACACTTTACATTACCAGTAGTGGTAGATATTTTAGCAGCCGATCGTAAAATAATACCTACCAAGCCTTTAGCTTTCTACTGCCTGGTTCTCATGTGCTTAACATTAACTATCCCTTTTTCAGAGAACATTAAGAATAAGTTTAGTTATGTTACACTTAATCATTTATGCTGTTATTTTATGCCTGGTTAGTTAATGTTCAAGTTGACGAATACTGATTTGGTTATATATTCGTCTTAACGATTACTGATCAATTTTCAGCCCTTGAATTCAGTATATATTTGTTAGTACCAAGTTGTAATAAAATAAAATAAAAATTTCTGACGAATAACTGCATTTCGAAGAAAATATGGGATTGGAATATTTTTGCTGGGCCACAAAATCTATAACATAATTTTCTTGAAATGTTGTATTACTTTTGATGTGTATCAAAGTTACTTAAAACAAAACGTAATTTGGAACAATATAAGCACTATGATACAAATCGTAGGAATGATATTCCTACATATATAAGGAATAGTATTCCTACTCTGAAGGTGAATTTAAAAAAACCCATCTTAACTATATGAGATTTATTCGTTACATTTATTCGTTAAAACTTGTGACCTGTGACCTGTCCTGTGACCTGTAAATTAACACCTTTGGTCCAAAACAGAGGTCTTTAAACTAGGTTTCGGGGAACCCTAGGGATCCCTGGAACTTTGACAGGGGTTCCGCAAGCGATCACTATTTGCTTAATCAAAGCGCCAAAATCTTAGTAAAATTTAAATTTTTATAAAAGATTGAATTCTCAAAGGCAGTTTACGTGCAAATATATATATATAACATATATATATATATGTATATATATTATGCTTAAAATAAGATCTTGAATTTCGTATAAGTCACGTGCTTCAAATATATTAACTGAGACGTATTAGGTCACATATTAGTCTACATTCTTTTAAAAAGATAAAGAATCAACCACTTAATTGGTAACTTTTTTCACTATTTTCAAGGTGTAAAGTAAAACTGACGCAACTCTTTTAAAATTGAAGTTTTGGGCGGATTGCATTTTGAAAGATAATAATGAATGCTTTCCTAATTTGCATAATGTTTTAGTAGACGGCAACGCTAATTCCGATAAAAATGAAAAAATTAGTTAGGTCCAACATTAATCAGATTTGCAAAAAACATTTCTTGAATACTTCCTTGTTCAAAAAAATAATTATCTTGGATCCAAATTCCTTCTCAAGACTGTGACACCTATAAACTCCCAATAAAAGAAAGAAAACAACAAATTGATATATCGACCGACTCTCAATTGAAACTAAATTTTAATCAAGTTGATATTATGCATTTTTGGATTGACATTAGAAAAAAATACCCTGAAATTGCCAAAAAAAAAAAAAAAACCTGTGAAACGTCTAATGTTATATGTTTCAAATGTCATACGTATGCGAAAAACTTGAAAACTGATTGGATGCTGAAGAGGACATTAGGTTGAGGATTTCAACAATTATTCCAGACGTGAAAATACTTCGTGATAAAAAAAAAACAATCGCAGCCAAGTCATTAATTTTTTTTCTTTTTATTAATTCGTTATAATTTAAAATATCGTTGCTTTTGTTTATTATTCATAGAATATATTTTAGAAAAAAAATACCCATTAACTACCTTACAATTAATTATCTTATTAAGACGTTTCCTTTGTGATAAAATAGAGATACAATTATAATTTTGTAAATTTGAATAGGATAAAGGCTAAATATCCTATTTTCCTTCTCTTTTGTAAAGGGGGTCCTTCAAGAAAATAGTAAGCACAAAGGGTTCCCCGAAGTTTAAAAGTTTGAATACATCTGGTCTAGGGTATTTAATTTTTATTCTATATTTTTTATTAGCTTCTTTCAGAATTTATTTTGTCAATGAATATTTTTCTCCCTCTTAGTACGTAATGCTAACATAAAATAAAGTTCTTCCAAAAATATTTCCGTTATTTGATGGAATAATCCATTGAACAAGAAAGTTGGTTTTTGAAATAAAAAAATAACAAGTTTCGCATAAATCACTTTCTCCCTTGCGGCAAGTCAAATCAAAGCTTATTAAAAAGAGATGAATTGTATTTATCCCATAAGAAAAAAAAAAAGAAGTTTTACTTTTTGGTGATAAGTAAGTCTTTTTACTACTGTAGATCTTTTAGAGACAGTGCCAAGTACAATTAGGATAATATCTCTATTTCTCAGGCTTGGTTAAAATGTTAATATAATTCATTCAAGCCACACTCGACATTTTTATAAAAGTATTCAATCAGAATATTTTTAAAACTCGGAGATATGGAAATACCATAGTACCTTTTGTAAGAGACACCTCTATTTAAGGGACAATTCTGTTGATCCCGGTTCCTATTATAAGGGACACCTCTATTTAAGGAACAAAATGTCTGGTCCAATCTGGTCCAATGGATGTCCCTTACTGGGAGGGGTATTACTGTAGTTTCTTTTATTCCCATTTAAATAAAATAAGCATTGACATTTACATTTATTATAGCATGTCTTTTATATTTGCTGATAGATTATTGATGTTTACATTTGAGATCAAATTGATCAAAACATGAAAAAGATGACTTATTAATGTAATGCGTACACTGATTTTGAATATGCAATAAATTTTATAAAAATAAGGAAATCGAGATCAAATATGCCAATATATTATCTAATTTTATTAAGATGTAAATGTAAAGTGTGCATATAGCTATCATTTCATTTCAGAGAAAATAATTGAAAACTAATTTTAAAATTTATTGCATTAATTTAATTAAAATATATTTTATCAATTATTATAAATTAATAAAATATTAGCTTTTCATTCAAAATAATTTCAAAAAACCTAGTTTTATTACATAAATTTAAATTTCACTGTACTTCATCATACTTCTTCAATGATAAGATTATTTTCACATTTTTAGACGTGTTTGGATTCTTCCGTTTTCAATTTTCGGTATAGCATATTTATTGAATGTAGTAGTTTTTAACATTTCGGAGGCTTTTAGTTTAGTTTTAGCTAATAGTTTTTACAATGCGATGTTTCTTACCGTCGGGTTTATTAGATTTCTTAAAAAGTATGGATCGAAATCAAAACCTGAATTTGCTTAAAATAATACTTAAACTTTTTTTTTCTTTTGTAATTTTTACTTATCTCTAAACAGCAATTTTTTTTTTTTTGTTTTTTTTTTTTTTTTTTTTTTTTTTTTTTTTTTTTTTTAATGCCTGAAACATTTTTGCGCAGCAACAATATATAGGTTTAAGAAGAGAATTTAAATATTTTCAATTTTAAATTTTTTACACTCACCAAACTGTCGTGTTTTTAAAAATACACCGTATTAGTTTTCCCTTAGAGTGAATCAGGCTTTCAGAGTCGAGCTTAGATGTTTACCTTATCTGTTCAAAAGTGGGTGTATCCATTCGCCTTCAAAGTGACAGTTACATTCACTTAAGTACCGAGTTCATATGTGATCTTCCCGTTAGGCTAATGTTAATGTAGCGTCACATTTTAACAAGTTTACGAAACGCCTCATTTGTAAGGCTGGTTAGGATTACAAATCACTACTTGTGAGGTTGATAGATGGTTTTTAAAGTGGGATCAAGCCTGTCCTCAACTGGTATTGCCACACGAGTATCAAGTGATTGCCTTATTCAAAAAGTATCCCGAGATAATATGTGGTGTTTTTCAGACATGTTTAGGCTTTTAATTTGAACTGAAAATTATTATTATACTGTCAAATAATCAGTTAAAGATTTTCCACTTTTTAAATCCTTGCGCATTACTAACAGAGAAAGTAATCTCTTCAAAACTTCTCACTAACGCGTCATCATTCGTCTACAATCATGCAATAATTAACCATTAAGGTAAAAATTCTGATTGATTTAAAGATAACCAAAAAAAAATACTTAACTTTACTCATCATAAAAATAAAACAAAAACCTGTGTACTTCGTTCCCCTCCTTGTCTGAGCCAATGGCCAGGTGTTTTCCATAGAGTCCGTAAGTGCGAATGCAAGAGTACCTAAAGACCATCGAGTAGTGAATTAGTGGCTGTTAAATCTATTGTGTCCTCTACGTTGGGATGATGTGGAAATGGGCGTGCTGCTACACTCAAGTGTCGTCTCGTCACGAATGAATTAAAATTATTTCGTCATCACAAATAGCACTTGTGTGCTCCACGTTCATAAGCAATCAAGCTCAGAAAGATGGAAGTAGAAAGTCGCTGAAGCAGATATATAGTATGTTACATAACATTCACACCAACGAAGTCATTGAATACTGATTCTGAAGAAAATGTACCATCAGATTATTCATCAAAACACGACTGGTTGAATATATCAAAGGATTTTGAAAGAGAAGACATCGAAACTCCATTTATCCATAAATTATATTTATAGATTTATAAGGATCCAAATTGGCTAGAGTATGAGTAATTGAGGTTTTGTTCTTATAGTAATGTATGAAATATACCCATGGAAAAGGGTGAATTTTAAAATATATAGAATATACTTTTTATTTTATTTATGCTTCATCTTTTACGAATATCTAGGCACTTTGAATGCACAAAGACATCACAGAGTAAGAACTAGTAATTTCTTTCATCTTTAATTGACATGTCTTCAACACTAATTATTCTATTACTTTAAATATCCATTATTTATCTGACTTTTCTTCGACTATTGATCACTCGATTATCAATCAAATGAGTTCCGGTTATCGATAGTGCTTGAAAAATTAACCACTCATAAATGCAATCGAGATGAATCCTTTTCAAGTTTCGACTTTTAGTTGGAATAAATGACTAAAAGGAAAGCTAACATGGAAATTAATTATTAACAATCTTACCGTGTACACTTACGAGAAAGTATAAAACTTAAATATGGTGACAAGATATCTTTATTACAAATTTGGTCTGGTTATGTACTTTTTACTTCAGATACGTAATGGCCACAACTATATTTTGACTACTGAAACCATACTCAAAATACTTTACTTCATTAAAATAACAAATTCATGTAAAGTAACTTCAAAATGAGAAACGTATTGAAACTCTATAGAAACTGAATAAGATTATTCTTATAATTATATAAAAAATATCAGGAAATTTCTATTTTCTGTAAAATTCTTCTCGTTAAACAACATCAGAATTCCAGAATCAATTTTCTATGAAAACAGCCTCTCCCTAATTTTGATAAAATTTCATTTACTCTAAAGTTTAATTTATTGGTCATTTTATAATTAAATAAATAACTTAGCATTTGCTAGACTTGACTTTATCACATTCGTTGTGGAGCTATATGTTATGAGTAATTGATATAAATATTTAAAATATTTAACACAAATTTTCAATTGAATGAATTTATTGTTTGCTAGCTTTGCATTAAACATGACCAAGGTGGTGACGCAGACTCGTAATTTTGATCCCGGCTCACATTACAAGAGTGATACATGACTGACACTTCACCTTCTAACTTCCGCACAATCCCAACATGAGGGTGAATGTTTTCTTAGAATATCCAAAAGAACACAAACCCAACTCACTATCTTGGCCCTCAAAACTATCAAAATATTATTGATTATTATTATTATTAAAATATTAAATATTCGATTAATTTGGCTAAAGGACCTTCGGCTACTGTAAAAATCCTCAACTTCTAAAGAAAATTAGAAAGAGCTTGAAGTGGAAATTTTAGATAGGGGATAGTGGAAAAAAAATATCGTGAAAAGAATTTATATCCATTATCTTGTAAAATAGATTTTTTTGTAATACGTGGTTATATAATATTAAACAATTATATTTTTTCTAAATTTGTGCAGAGTTTTTCTTTATCATTTCGGAAAGCCTATTTCCCAAAATGGGCTTTTTTTTGAGCCACAAGATATTTTTTAAAGTGTATGTGAATATATTTACATAAAAAAACACCATATTCTTCTGGTTTATTTCCTCATAAAATATATTTTCAACGGTACATTTATCCATTAACTTTTATAATGTTTTCTGCAAAATTTAAGTAATGGCAATACTTAATTTAACTATTGCATTACATCATAAAGATAAAAAGGTTAAATTTGCCCTCTAATATTGCTTCAAAAAAAAACAGTAAAAAAGAGGAAGATCGTAAGACTCATAATTAATGAAATTATTATAACGGACCTGAATACAACTTAAGAGCACGTCACATGGACATGGAAAAAATATCTTATATTCTCAAATGATTAGCGACAAATTATGTAATCTGATTTAGAAACAATTGATGAAATAAGTAACCATTTCTTAAATTCAAATAAGTTGGAGCAGCTGTGAGATGTACTGGTATATGGACCAACCAATCCATAAAGGAATCGAATCTAATTTTTTTGATCGTCAAAATTTATATGTTATTTTTATAAGCATTGATTTTTTTCAAACAAAAGCTTTGCTTGACAATATTGTGATGAACATATCATAAAGATGAGGCTATATGAAAAGTAGTTATTTAAATTCTCGGTATCGAATTAACCAGTGGAAAAATAATTTAAAAAGGAATACTAATTCTTGAGATAGTATAAAATTTGGCAAATCAACTATAATTTTTACGATGATTCCGTTTTCATCTATTTTCTAATATGAATCATAAAATATTCTCTCATACTCATCTGTCGTTACGTGTGATGAAATTTCGGAAAAGGTACTGTCGTTCATAGAATTTTCCGGAACAGCTCAAACATTTTGTGACTCACTCGATAAATTTTATCCTTTTTTTCCTGACGTGATCGTTGTAATCCCCTTGGTTGACAGGTTGTAGTTTTAATCCATTCACGCTTTTTTTGCTTTCACCCTCTCTGGCTTTTCTTTATGCGATGGCGTCCGACTGACAACTAGGATCGCTCCGTTGAACTTGTGTCTTGAGAATAATTGAGACAAGTCTAAAAAAGCTTTTTGGGCGGTCCTTTCCACACTTTTTTGGAGTGATTCCATTTATCGCTGAAACATTTTTGTTTGTTTGTTTTTTGAAATGCTGCCGGGCGCGTGTTTGACCGATCAATATACAGATCAACCTTTTTCATTCTCTTAATTTGTACAGCAAAAAAAAGTGTTTATGTCTTCTGTCCTTCTGTGATTTTTTATTTTATTCTTCGTTTTCCTTAAATTTACCAATAAGTTCACTCAAAAACTTTCCAGTAAATACTTCAGTAAATTTTTTTTTTTACTAGAGTGGTGTGGAGTTAATACACCCATGCGTGCATTACCAAAATGTAAATGTAAAAAATTTGAATAAATGCCGATAATATATTCATATTTGTGCAAATTTCCCCAAATTACACTTTTCATGACAATTTTCATGATTATCCCTAAGACTATTTTCGATCAGATACTTATTTCGCTTAGAAACATTTGTATTAACGTAACAGGAATTCCCCAGCGCCAAAATGGTACTATTTCATTAATTTACCCACAAATAAGAGATTTGTGATCACGAATATGCTTTGTGAAGCATCAATAAAAAGAAATAAATAACTTAGTCTTCAGTTTTCTCCCATCATTATTTTGAATCATATATTAAAATTCATATTGTAAATAAGTCTTTTTTTTTTTTTATTTGTTTCAACTGATCTGGATTTAATTCAGCTTGGAAGAATTGCCCGAACAAATGTTATTTAAACTTTGAATCTAAGGTTAATAAAAATTCGAGACAAATCTAATTCTTACAGATTTTTACAAAATTGTTTGATAGAATCAGTATATATATATATATATATATATATATATATATATATATGCTATATATATATATATATATATATATATATATATATATATTTACATGTTTTTTTTTGAATAATATTTTTTAAGTTTCTTATCTAACAAAAGCTTGAAATAAAATTTTGAGCAGAATAATAGTTTTATATTTCACTTGCCATATTTTATTTGCAAAGAAAGGCAAATCACTTACTGAAGTAAAATGAACACGTTATGGTCTCCTTGTTGTTGTAGATTAACGATAGTTGGCTCTCGACAAAAAAAAAAAAAATCAAAAATACACGTACCGTAAATAAATTATACCATTTTATTTCATTGTAGAGGTATAAGTTCTAATTCAAGCTCAGCTAAACATCGAAGACATTCATATTTAGCCACCAACGGTGTTATAAATGTTATCTTGAAATAATGAAAGGTCGTACGAATAATAAAATCCTACATAAAGGAAAAAATAAGATAATAAATAAAATTATATGTATAATATTTCATTGTGTGGAAATGAAACTGTTTACAATTCAAATCAGATAAATATTAACGATCTTCATATTTGATTGACGCGTCACTAGTTAATACACGTTGTTAACACATGGTCAATAACTCAGGCAACGAGAAAACAACATTTTCTTTTGCAAAATTTTTTATTCATCCAACATAACACCTTTATTACACCTTTTAGGATTGATTACAATCGTTCAAAGCTTTTCAATAATTTTTTTAAAAATTTTTCTTTTTTCGCAAGAAATCTTTTTTTGTTGCGAGTAAATAGCGATAAACGAGCTTTCTGAATCATCGACTCTGCTTTTGTTCATCAGAACTAATCGCGGCACCAGGAAACTTTCTTCGAAAAACCTTTTCATGAAGGTATAATCACTTCCATATGATATCTGTCATCTCAGTAAATCTCACGGAGCCTTTACTTGATCTTTCATTATAATTTTTTGTCACTTCACTCACATTTTCCGGTGTAACTGGCTTCCGACGTCTAGAGCGATTCCGCGATCGATTGTGTATACAGGCTTGCCACTTTAAAACAATGAGCAACCACCTGACAAATCGAGTTTTGATGACAAGTCGGTCAATCATTATTCAATCCATTGTTTCGCTTGCACGGTGTTTTTACCATTAAAACAATGTTTTATCAGAACCCTGAAGCTCGGTTTTCCATTTTTTCAAACAACTAAATACGACTTTCTCCAACCTCGATAACTCGGCTGTTCTGGTCCGATCGACGATTAAAATTTTGGACACGTTTCTAAACAAGGTTGGTACCTGAAGACCTGGTTGCTGGTTTCTTTACCAGCGCATCTATGGTTGTCTCGGGGTATGATTGATGTGGTTTGGGTTAATGTGTAGGTTTTACCATCGATGAACAAAAACAGATTGTTTTGGCTCTTAACTATGATTATTCTTAAATAATCATATTTAAGAATCAAGAAAAAACGATCAGAAAAGAAATGGCTTCCACATACTAAAAACTGATGTCTTGACTTCCTAAGCCATTAAACAATTGGTGTCAAGATCTAAGATTTAAATACATTAAATAAATATAAAAGGGTAATTGAGGGGCCTATATCTTGCAACACGGCTTAAAATTCGATATATTCTTACATATCTATCAGTTAACAAAAGCCAATGTCGAAAAAGAAGAAACAAGTAGAATTTTTCAATGTTTACTTTTTTAAATACTAGAAGAACTCAAAATTTGTAAGTTTTAAATCATAGCTTTGAAAGTTATTAACTTTTACAACAATATCAAATACTAGAGTAACAGATAATGATATCTGAATAGCTATAAATTCCGGAAGCATCAGCACAATTCAAATCAAATTGTTGTATATAAAAAGTACGTCGTAATGTTTTGATTTAAAAAAACTAAATATAAAAACATAAAACAAATTATATTTTAATAATATAATATGACGACAATGGGTTGGATATTTTATTTTATTATAGTTTAAAATCAGAGCTCTTACAGTTAAATAAAGATCTTGTTATATTTTCTAACTTGTCTTATAATAATTCTGAATATTTATATTATAACTTTTTAAAATGTATAGGGCATTATTCCAACCTCTTGCAAAAAAAATTTAAAAGCATGTGTTTTATCACACAAAATTTAATAAATAAACTTTAAGACCTTATCGTTATTCAAAATGTCAACTTAACTACTGTTGATGAACCTAATACTGATAAAATATCTATCTTGTTAAAAAGATTTAGTCTACGTTTTTAACCTTTTGATGTTACGTTTTTTGAGGAGGAATTCCCATTTATACTTACAAAATGGAAAGGAAATTTAGGTATAGATTAAGTCCAAACAACTAAAGTCTTTGAATATTGAAATAAAGAATAAAATTCAGAGTGATATGCAACCTGAGAAAACTTTACAATCCAAGGATGACAAAGAAAGAAGCAACAATATCCTTTTATGAAATCTATAATTACTGTTGGTTTCACAAACCGTTTTAAAAGAAAGTTGAAACT
>BMAW01065373.1:6919-71864 GCA_019974015.1 Nephila pilipes | reverse complement strand
ATTGAAAGCTTTGTGCAGGTGGAGTTGAAAACGCTGGATAACAACGCTACACTCATTGATACATAACAGATCAATTGAAAAGTCCCCAGCCTGACACATAGATGGCGCTACTAGAATTAAATCCATATGTTTTTTTAGTTAGCCCTAACCCTCAAAAGATGCGTGTATAAATTTGACAGCTGTCGGATCATTAGTTTGTGAATTATAGCATTTTGAGTGAAGCAACTTTTGTTATTGTGAAAAAAAGGGATAAAAAGGAATTTCGCGTGTTGAAAAATATTGCTTTTTGAAGGGAAAAAATACAGTTGAAGCAAACACTTGGCTTGATGCCGAGTTTCCGGACACTGCCCCAGGAAAATCAACCATCAAAGATTGGTACGCTAAGTTTAGACGTGGTGAAATGAGCACCGAAGACGGTGAACGCAGTGGACGCCCAAAAGAGGTTGCTACCGACGAAAACATTAAAAAAGTCCACAAAGTGATTTTGAATGACTGTAAATTGAAATTGAATGAAAAAGCAGACACTCTAAAGATATCAACTGAACGTATACATCATATCATTCACGAATATTTGGGTATGAGAAAGCTCTGTGCAAAGTGGGTGCCGCGCGAGCTCACTTTTGACCAAAAACAACGACGAGTTGATGATTCGGAGCAGTGTTTGAAGATGACCAAGCGTAATAAACCCGAGTTTTTGCGTCGATATGTCACAATGGATGAAACATGGCTCCATCATTTCACTCCGAAGTCCAATCGACAGTCATCCGAGTGAACTGCACACGATGAACCCGCTCCGAAGCGTGGGAAAAAACAACAGTCGGCTGGCAAGGTTATGGCGTCTGTATTTTGGGATGCGCATGGAATAATTTTCATTGACTACCTTGAAAAAGGATGGATGCTATTTTGATAAACGTCTTGTGCATCTCGAATACATTCAACAGTTGCAACTTTGTCAATTAATTAGTTGGAGTACCTATTAGCACTTTATGTTCTAAAATATTACTATTTTAATTAAAATACTAATATAATTCCAAAAGATGTTTATATAAGGTATTAAACATTTAAATTAAAATGAAATATAACCCAATTCTTTCTTCTAAGTTGTCGTTAGAGACCATAAAAATACTATATACGATCCTTTTGATATTGTCCCATTAGAAAAAGTCTGTGGATGACAAAATTCCCCAATTTCTAGTTAATCATTTATACATCAAGTACGAGTGTGATTCAAAATGCCCCGGTGTTAAGAATGGGGTAACACAATGTAGCAATGATGGTCGTGTAATCTTTCTCTAAATTATGGCTAAGGATTAGGACTTTCTTGGATTCTTCGCATCCAAAAAACTAGTCACTCACTGAGACTATTCCGACCAATTATCAGATAATTAATTATTCCCAGTTTATAATACATAAGTAGCAAAAGGAGAGGAAATATGTAAGAAAAATGTTAAAAATTAAGAAGTAATCAAGTAATTAAATATTTCAAAAATTAAATATTGGAGAAATATTACTTAAAGAAATGATCAATAAAATAATAATCATTCGAATAATTCGAATTTGTGTTTTTTCTTCAAAAATTAAGTTTGAGAATCATATTTGTTAGATTCTATATAATACTAGGCTTGATTGAAAAGTAATACATCAAAAGCCTTAATATTTTCTTAAGTTACCCGATTTTCATAACTCTTGTATATCTGCAATGAAATGCGTGTGCCCTCCGGTGTTCTTCAGATGTCGCTGGTGCGCTGATAATTGAAGAAGATGGTAATTCTCATAGAGATGAGGTTGAAGCAGCGATGCGTCTTTGAAGTAGATCTTGCTCCTCGCAATTCTAACTTTTATCCAAATACAAAAAGGAGCTTTAAGGGACATCACTTTCGTTTCGATGTAAAAGCTGCATTAATGCCTAGTGTCAATAACTAAACCCAGAATTCTTCTCATACGGGGTTTACTCATTACAACTAGTTATTCGTTGATGTAAAGGAATGGAAATTGACGGAGACCATGTTGAGAAGTGAACAGTGTTTTACTTAGAGAACATATGTAGCTTTCAGGTACAACACGGATTGTTAAAATCAGGTAACAAATAAAGAAATAGTAATGAAAGCACATCTTTTCAATCAAGCTTTGTATTTTGAAACATGTTGAGATTTTAAGTTCCCGAGCTAATAAAAATTTAATACCTATATGAGATTAAAAGTCGATCTGAAAATTAATTTTTAAAGAATCAGTAACCAAATGTTGAAGAAATTTATGGATTTCTACTATGCAACTAAATGGTCATGTAGTAGATAAATAAACATAAATGAAATGCTAACATACACATACAGAAAAATAAAGATGAAATTCATACATATTTTTGGGACAATTCGTCAATTACGAACGTAATTACTACATGGGTTCAAGAATACGTGTTTGCTTAAAACATTTTAGTTGGTGCTATTTATAAAATATATTTTTCCACTTTTTGTTAAAAAAACGATCCTATGTTTTCGTTAGAGATAACGTAGTCCCTGACGAATTTTTCTTTGTTCCTCTGAAGATGATACATTTTATTTTGATAATCGGTATTTTTCAGTGTTATATTTTTGCTGTTTGAGCAATTTTTCATATAACTTTTCTTGGCAGTTGGAAATGGAAAAGATATTGTTAAATAATTTCTTAAATTTAAATAAATATCTAAATAATTTTCATATTTAATTAAATTTAAATATGTAAATTTGTCTACTTCCCGAATTTTCCCGAATCCATTATTAAAAAAATACCTTCGATTCTTAAGTTTTTACAAATTTGAAGGAGCTTAAGCAAAATCAAACAAATTTTTCCAGTAAAAGTTAATATTGATCTTTACAGATTTTGTGTTAAATGTTTTAAATATAGTCTCTTTAGTTTTTGTGTTTAATACCTTTTAAATAACTTTGAATGAGAAAGTCAGTTCATGATTATAAACTTTTAATAACCATCAATTTATGGATGGCTCATTCATGATCTTTAAATGTCCAATTAGAACTGATGTGGAAATATAGGAAAGATTTAGCAAAATATTAATAAATGCAAACATAGATAATTATCTCAAAAAATTTAATTCTGCTGGATAAATGAGATAATTTTTTATATTTTATTGCTTAGCACATTTAAAAAATATGGTTTTTACAGACCAGAATTTTTTTAAAACGCAGTAAATAACAATAATGTTTGAAATTTGAAATCAATTTACTACAGCTGATTTATTAATTTTTTTTGAAACTGACTTTTATTGAAATAACTTAATTAAGTGTGACTGGAAGGTATGTTGTATCCAATTCAATCAAGAATCATAAGGTTTCAGAAGAGGAAATGAATGGCAAATGTAACAGGGTCTCAAAATTTCAATGTGAAATGTGGAAAAAATAAAAATTAGTGACTGACTGTGTTCATAAAAGCGAAGGAAAAAACTTCACAAAGTGCTTCATCATGTGTTATGAATATTTTTAGAAAAAGCAACCTTAATTGTCTTGAAATGTTTTCGTCCAAATAAGTAGAAAAATTATTAAATCAAGAGATAAGAAATTAAACTCAAATGTATTTTTGAAACAAAATTTTATTGGGCTGAAGACAAACTCTAATAGTTTAAATAATTATGCAAAATATATAAATAAATGCATTGGGAAATTTCATTTATTAAACCGAGTAAGAATTTTGCTAACTTGAAATTGCACTTTTTCTTTTCTTTTAGAAATTTTATATACATTAGGAACTTTGAATTTTCTTTTCCGAATTTTGTTTATTGTACGATATTCGACATTCATATTTTATTTTTGATGGCCAAAACTTTTCGGGAGACCGCTGATTTTCAAATATAAAAATACGAGTTCATTTAAAATATGTTTGCATTGGATAGTTATCTATTGAAATAAACCGAACAAAATCGCATGATTTCACAACCTTTTTTTGGAGAGGCGTGAAATGATTCAAGTTGTTGGCAAAATGTTGTGAACGTTCGAAACTTCATCACTCTCATTTCGACCCACACAGTTTCACGTTTCATCAACCAAAGTAAAGGAACAGAAAAAAAAATTTAAATAACGGTTGAAAGGCCACCATTTAAATCTAAATTTTATTTGTGCTCCCAGACAGTCTCTGGAAACTATATCCTCTAATTCTAGAGCCTCTCGAAAAGCGGCACCGCCACGTTCGAACTGCCTGCCGTCGAATGAGTCGCAAACACCCGATCCTATTACCTTAGATGCGGGTCAGGGCCCAGACGCGTGACTGACGTGTTGGTCGACACTCGGATTACTTGAAGCACACTTCTACTTCTTCTACTTGTTTATTTATTTATTTTTATTTATTTCCCCTTTCAGGGGATATCGTTGTTTGACAGTTCCAAGACTTGTGGTCGAGACAGAGTGTTGTCCATTCATCAAGCTTGCGCACAGTCGCCAAAATGTGGCAAAAAGTTGTCATATCTGATTCAAATGAAGCCCTTCATGTGTTTTCTTTTATATCTAGATTGATATCCCTAAATATTGGAGTGGAAATAATTATCTCTGGTTCGTGTCTTGGTCTTAATAGAGCTCCCTTTCCTTGTCCACGAATGGTGTTGCAGTCTTAACAAGGTTTCGATTATGTGTTAATTTGCACATTACAGCGGGTTAAGATTTCAGTACAGTTTTTCCTTCTTCATTTTAACTCCAACATTGAAAAAAAAAAAGTAATTTCATGAAAAAGGGCATAAAAAGCCTCTTTTATAAATTGAGTTCAAAAGCCATTTTACTTCTATAAGTTATTGATAACAGAAAATATTTTAGCATTTATTAATTAAAATAATTTGTATCTTGTGTAGAGTTCCCTCAGAATATATATATAAAATGCATAAGTAAGCCTTTAGATTAATTCAGAATTCTTAGTTTATATTACCAATTTCATACCAACATATATATATATATATATATATATATATATATATATATATATATATATATATATATATATGTCTCTATATATATATATATATATATATATACTAAAATTTATGAAAGAATAATTTCAAATATTTAAAAAGACAAAAATCCAGAAAGAAATGTAAAAATGAAAGAAAAATAAATGAAAATATGGAACCCAGCAAGTCAAAAAGCAATATCGGGCTGAGGACCGATTAAGCGGGGTTAAACTAGTTTAATGGTACCAACCTTCCCCCTTTGCGACTTGGTAGGCTGAATATATATATATATAAATATAACATATTTTTTAACTTTTGTGCCACAGCTTTTTAAATCAATAAATTTTGTTAACTTCAAAAGAAAAAAAAAAATCCATTTTGAATTATCGTGAATTATATTCTTTCTTATTATATTATCTTTCTTACAATTTTCCCAATATTGTTAGAATCCAATCATTTGGAAACAGCTCATCGTACAATATGAATGCTCATCGTACATCGTATAAATGAACCACTAGTAAAGAACACAAATAGTTTAAATATGTTATTTTAAAAAGCATTTTTAGTGTTTAAAATGTGATTTTTGTCAAATTTTCCCTTTGCTGTACTTAAAAACAAACTTACGAGAATTATGTTGAAATGCTACCCACAGACTGTCAATAACTGTAAGGAATTATTTGTTTTAAAGAATTCCTTTCAGACTAAGTTATTTGAATGAAATAATTAATTAAATTACAATGTATCAGATTCTTTTCAAAGCCATTTCTAAAGTTGATAAAGTAATTTTTTATATTTCAAAATATATGTCCAGTTTTTTTTTCCTTTTTTTTCCCCTATTTGTCAATATTTCTTTTGATGTCTTCTGTTTTGCGAGACACTGACAATCCAAAGAATAACGATCGGATTTGGAATGTTAGTCGTAGAATTTTGCAACAAATTTATGTGTAATTTACGTATTTATTAAATTATCTATCAATTATTGAATAAAATATCTTCTTAATAATACAGTTATTAAAATTCATTTGTGCAAATGTTAAAGATAGATGTGAATTAAGATACTAATATGAAAATTAAAAACTGGAAGATATGAGATAGTTATTAATAACTGATCTTGAATTGTCCTTTTGCTTTAAAAATTATATATCACAAAACAATTTTCTGTAATTTCAACTATTTCATACGTTAAAAATTTTTTCGGCTTTTTATAGTTTGATATATACGTCATGATAAAAAAAAATACCCTATGTACTTTAAAAATAGAGTTGCTTAAACGTAACAAAAATAGCCTTCTTTTTTTATGTTCACTACGGCAAGAATTGCATATTAAAAAGAAAGCAAACAATTCTTATTTAGCAATATAACAACGTTAAAACGGTTTATTAAAGAAGTAATGCTCAAATATATGTAAAATTTATTCCCAATACGGAAGTATAGAAATGAGTATTTAGCGAGCAAGGATTTTGCTGTCTTTGCTTTTTCAAACCCAGAGAACTTGGAAGAGCTTTGCTCTAATCAATGAAGATCAAACCCAAGCATCAAAATTGGGTTGTTTTGGTAGACGTATTGAATTTCAGAATCTCACGAAAATGGAAAATCAGCGTTGGTAAAAATCAGAGGTCACGTTGTTCAGACGCTTATCTGCTTATTGGGTGCTTGTCTTTGTAACTAAAGTTGAATTATTACAGACTGATTTTCAAAAAGTAGTTGAAAGTGCATTACGGGCACTTTTACGTGAATCAGTGGTCTGGAAATCAAAATCCTGTCGCCTTGCGAACTATGTTCTTATACGCATAGGATGGAATTCAGAATATTTTCCGCAATTATTTTGCTTGCTGTGGCGGGTGAGATATTAATTTACTATTCATTATTGTTGCGTATACGACTTTTTGTTAGAATTTTGACTATTTTAAAATCTCTCATTAGTTTTGAGATGAAAATTTATATAGAAAGCTGTAATTAGAACAGTCTTCGTCACATCGTTATTTATGCGTATGGATCGCGTACTATTCAAACACTTAGGGCTTTCGTATAAATAAATTAAAATTCCTATATTTTATGCTTTGTCGCTATGTAATTAAATGCTATACAATCTACGATTTTTTCGTGATTTTATTCGTTAATGAAACATTCAGGTTTAAGTTATTTTCCACCTAAGGTGCTATTGCTTTAGGTGGAGCATTTTGGTGTACTGGATCACTTTTCAATTTTTTATTGTTCGCATTTAGCTTTGCATCAATTTTAATAACATTTAGCTTAAATATACTCAATTTAAAAATTTATCTATTGCTGTAATTTTAATTCCATTTCACTTAAATATATTCAATGTTATAATTTATCGTTTCCTTTAATTTTAATATCGGAAAAGTTTACTATTGTCCATACTATTTCTCGATATTTCATTGTTTACTTTAATTCTTATATTTAATTGAGTAATTTAGTAATAATTATAAAAAAAAGAAGCTTACCTTGGGTAGCTAATTCTGTTCTTTGAAAAACTTCGCATAGAACTTTTTTTTCTTTAAAAAATACGAATTGTTGTTAAATATTTTATATTCTGAATTTTATTAATAATAAATCGAAATGAATACCACGCATTAATTGTCAATGAAAAATGTTAATTATAAATATTCGTATTTGTATTGCAGGTATCAGATGGTGGTGATCCTTCGACCTTCTAAAAATTCGAGTTTTACTGAAAAATAACTTTAATTCTTATGAATAATTTTTTTTTATCTTATTCGACAGCAATATAATGCAATCCTATTGTCAATATAAGTTAAAATACAATATGCTATAATTTATTTTGATGATGACTGCATGGAAAATGTACTTATAGATCTACTGTTCTCAGATTATTACTATAATATACGATATAATTGTACACTTTTCTCCTTGACTGCTACTTTTGCAACTTATGTTTAATCAGCAAAAAATAATTTTAAAATAATGATGTGACAGTTTTCAAAAATAATCTAAATTCGTCAAGAAAACTAAGATACCCTTAAAAGTTTTTGAATTTTTCATCGCAGCAGAATAAAATTGATTTAAATGTTAGTTGCTTAAAGGGAATTTAATTATGTCTTAATGCATTTATTAATTTAATTAATATACTTAACTTATTTAAAAAATACTGCCTGTTATGGAATCCAATTTTTTTTGAAGAAATATTCAGATAATGGTTTAAATAGCGTAATTTCAAATTTAATTTGAATACGATTTTTAGTGTTAGAAATATTCGGGAAAAACCGCTAGAAGACCACATCTAAGCTTAGTTTGAGTAAACAATTAATCTGAGTAACTCATTTAATTCAGTCATAAACTTAAAATTTCTTAAAACTAATTTTTATTTCAATATTTTTATATTTTTATTTTAGGTTTATTAAAAAAAGTATTTTTAATATTAACATTTCTAGTTCAAAAATTTAGCAGTACTCATGTATATTTTTTTCTATTTTCGAACACCGTATAATTTGTAGATCGACAACTAACAACTATAAACTAGTATATAGCTCCTTAAGGTGGTTAGTTGTGTTTTATCTTAAGCTCTTTTTTAATTTAATTTCCCGAACAACAGAATGTAGTTTCATGGAAATTTAGATTTAGATATTTAATGATATAAGGAATCTAATCATAATGATAATAAAGCTTTTTCATGTTCTATGCAATTTTTTCTTGAAACCATATTAAAAAATTCATATTTTTTTAAAACTATTTTACTATTTTCAAACTTTTCATACTTTTAGAATTGAAAAATAAGTATCTATTGTATATAAGTAGTATAAGGACAACAATTTCTTAAATACTCATAATTCAAAGATTTTATTTGCAGCGGTAATTTAGAGGTTATGATCGCGAACTTGTTGCCGACACTGTTTTCATCAAATTCGTGGTTTCGAAACCAAATGCCATAAAAAAAAACGCCGTGTAACGGAGCTGATGCACATTAAATCTTGTCGAAGTTCCAAATCCTCCTTTTGGCATAATGTGGACTTTTGGTGAGGGAAGGGGTAATCCAAGAGCCTTCCTCGTCACTTGACCGATACTCAAAATCACAAGGTCCGTTGCCAGTAGTCATCGTGTTGCTTCTCAGTGCGACATTAATAAGCAATCATTCCCTCACTCAAACATTTTAAGCGGAATTTAACAAAATTCGAGATCATTTGCTGATGAGAAATCAATATTTTGAAAAAATGGCTTCAAGTAATGAGAAAAAATCTAGAAGTTAATTGGCTATGTTAGATATGATATTAATGGATCACTTAATTAGATTGATTAATTAATCCATTATTATCATAATTTAGTTTTTTTATTCCATCTGAGCTATTAACAGGGATATAACTTTTGTCTAACTGCAATGATATTTGCTTAAACAATTAAAAGTGTCCTTTTATTCATTATTGTATATTTTAAGTATATGTGTTAGAATTTCTTAAATGAAGCCTAATTAGCTTACAATTACCTTAATGCGATCGCAGTTTTTTAAATACCTTATGAAGTGCTCTCACTCACACAGATGATTAATATATTCCCCAGTCTTACCAATTAACTTATATTTTAACGATTCAATTTTCATTTGACTTTCTGTATACTACTGTTCTACTTTTAATTTGGCTATAAAAATGTTCAGAATAGTCTTATCGTGAGTTTCGCTCAAATATAAATTTTTTTGGAACATATGGAACAAATTTAAATATATTTTAAGATTAAAAGTTCATATTTTGATAAAGATATATATTACAATCATCTTATCAATTCGTTTAGTTTCTTTATGTTTTCTTGAAGATTTTCTAGTGAATTTTCAAGTAATTAAACTATTTTTATGCAAGAAAAAGGTACTATTTTATTTTATTTATTCAGAAACTATTGAAAATAAAAATTAAATGGCACTTGCATAAAAAAAAAAAAAACTTAATGTGATGTGCATATCAAAGAGCAATAAATGAAATTCTTCATTTTTTTAACAGGTGCCACGGCAGGTTTGCTGCAAAAACTAACTTATCCCCGTAAGTAAACCTTTGATCCAATAAGACATAATAAATTAATATAAAAGTTATTTATCCATCTCTTATACACATGTCTGTTTTATGTTTTTCAGAGTTTTTAGTAAAGAAAACTCATCTTTATAAGTTTACTGTCAACTTGACAGCCGATGTTCAAGGGTTGCGACCACAAGTGTCCAAAGCTGTCCTAACTGGCGATTTGAAAATTTATGCTAAAACTAAAACAGAGCTCGTAATATGGGTAGGTTTGACATATGCTCAAAAAAACTCATTGGTTTTCACAAACTATTATCGATGAAATATTTAATAACAAATTATCGTACATCAATATTTATTCAAAATTTTATTAAATCTATAGTTAACTCTATCAAATCAGTTACGGTTCCCAGCACTAAATTATTCTAATATTCTCTACAACAACACTATGCCATGTTCTTTTTCCTATAAAATCATAATATATGGAAAGTATTCCGTTTGAGTTCTAATCAAAGCAATATATGTTTATTGTGTACGCAGATGGAATAACCACTAAAAGTTATTCAGTATTTTCAATTTGCCTCATAATAATTGAAACCATTGTTGTAATATCCCTTTAATGCTTAGCTAATTTATCATTCTTTTATATAAATACATTAAAGAAACTCACTAATGATAAATAAAAACTATAAAAATAGTACAGTAGAGGATCGATTATCCAAATACCGATTAACCGATTCTAGGCGGCAAATTCCTCTGGCATGCTCCTTTCAGATGAATCTATCACTGAACCTGAAGAGTCACCAAAGAACCAATTTGTATCAGAACTGGCCGGTTGATTGAATAATCTTCAGGATTTGAAGAATATGATAAAGAAAATATCCATGACTGGATCGAATGTGATGTCGATTAAACCTGGCATCAAGAGTTGACGAACGATAAAATCATTGCCAGTGTCATCGATGACCAAGACTCTTGAGACAATGAGGAAGAACCTAGGGAACTCCTTCCTGCAAAAGGACCTTCCACTGAGAAAGCTTTTCATTACCTTGAGAAGGCCATGAAGTGGTTAGAACAGTAAAAAAGAAAGCGATGTTGTCCAATCTCTCTCTGTCTTTAATACTTCTCATAAAACTTTATTCATACTTTTTAAAAATTAGTCATTCACACTTCTCATAAAGCTTCTCATTAATCCTTAATACTTCTCATAAATTAGTCATTATAACTGCTCATAAATTGGATCTCTCATAATAAAGAGAACATTAATACTTCTGATAAATTAGTCACTATATTAATAATTAGTCATTATTAGTTATAATCATAAATGAGTCATTAATAATTCTCATTAAACGTTTTCGATTTCTGAAGCAAAAGAAAATTTTGGTTTTTTTTTTCTTAAACTGTGGAGGACTATCTTAATGACCCTTTTGAACCTGTTAAGATAGGCTAATCAGTTTTCTGTGTTATTTGTGAGATGTTTGGTACAATTTTGTGTTTAACATCCCAGTGTGAACAAAAATATATACAGTTTTGTGCTTAATGTTACTGTTCTGTGTTTCGCATTGTTCCAATAACACTAGTACATTTTTTTCATAAATGATTAGTATCTAATGAGGACTAGGTATCTACCGAACGCCTAGTCCTAAGTTGTTTCAGATAATTGATGCTCTTCTGTATGAAATTAGTACAATAAGTAATTATCTTGAATGAATTCGTGTTATTAAATTTGAATTGTATGCGGAATTACTAAGTACCTCTGAAATATCTTGTAGTCATAAAACCTTTTTCGTTATATACAAGAGTATAGTGCAAATTGATTGCTATTTCTTTAACAGTCAACGGTATAATAATGAGAGGAGGAAAAAAAAAAAAAAAAAAAAAACCGAAACATTTTGTTTTACAAAGTTCTTATGTTTCCAAATAAGCTACCAATACAACCACATAAATATTCATTTCAACTGGAAAAAGGGAAGGTGACTTTTAATAGACTTTTTGTGGAAGCAGTATATATCTAAAGGATGTATCAGGATGGAAAAGCTGAATATGTTCGGCAAACTCCTGATGGCTGATAAGTTATCCTCGAGATGCAAATGAAAAAAATTATATTTCTTATCGATTGGTCTCAGTCCATCGCTTGTAAATTGCTACAGAGCACTATATTTTCAATTATTACAAAGTAATAATCACAAATTAATAGCTTAAGCCTGTTTTCGCTTGAAGTCAAAGATTCCGAACCAAACTACGAACACATTTTCAAGCAGAATCATGGTTCAATTTTCACATAAGTTTGTAATGTTAAAGGACATTCTACCAATTATAATAAGAGTCAGTAAAATTCAGAAACATTCCATAAATACTCAAGTTTTCTCTTGAACATGTTCAGTGAAAAATGAATTTAATAGGGTTCATTTCACAAAATAGGAGATGAAATATGGAACATATTTTACAACAGAAAAGAGAAGATTGATTCAGTCATAAGGAGAATAATTGCAAAATATGTTCTTCTCTATTATATAGCAAAGTTAAAATATTTTATAATTGTGGGAGCATTTTTCTGTTTGAAAAAGTGTTCTAAATTTGAGTCCTATTCCTTGGCATTATGCGAAATTCACCCAAAATGCTACTAAAGTTAATAAACCACATACGTATGAAAAATATTTAATTTAATAATGTCATATTGTTATCTTCCTTTCGATAAAATTAAGCTTTAAAGAATAAATAATAAAGGAGAAAGAGTCTCAAATATACTCTATAATGTATATTTCTCTCAATAAAATTAGGCAATACAGAATAAGTAGTAAAGTTGAAGATTCTTGATGCCATAATGATATCTTTCTTTCAATAAAATTAAGAATTAAGCGATAAGCAATACCTCGGCATAGAATTTGGAAAATAGATATTTCATAGAAATTCAGATTTCCAGCGCATTTAAAGTAAAGCACAAACAAAAAAGCATAACATATCTTAAGATTTCCTTATTTCGTATAAAAATGCAATAATAATGTTATTATTTTAAGGAATTCTATGTTATAATAATAATTATTACTATTTGAGAATCATTCAAATAAGAAATTTTACTGTTATTTTTATCAGATGGAAAATATTCAGGTGAGCGATACACTAACAAAAGTCGAAAGCTCTACAGATTTTATTAAACTGAAGCCATGCGACACCTTAGAAGATCTTCTGAAAATACCCATCAAATGTCATTATGAAAATGGAAAGGTATGCTTATTCAAATACTTTTTTTTAGCTTTAAATGTTTCTGTAATAAATGAGTTTAAGTGTGCCAGTTTAATTCGCCATTAGATTAACGTTTCAAAAAGAAGAAAGAAGAAGGAAAATAATTGAATTATACTCTTTCTCATAATGTAAATAATTATTCAAGTGTACAAGATGCTTCGCCGAGTTGGTATTCTCCTGGTTTGGAGACGGTCATTAAAATACTACGACGTTGAAAAAATGATAAGACACATACCCAGTTTTTAACTCTCATGGTTTTAATATGAGCCTCTTTCTTGACTCTACATACATCTATTCAAAAATCAAAATCTTCCCCCACTGGTCTCAACATGTCTGTATTGATGTCTTCTCACTTTCAATGGAGACACTTGCAGAAATTTCACGTGATGTTATTAACGAAAAATACACTACACCTGAAATTCTCGACTTTCACGATGTGTTGACTTTTTAAAATTTCTGCCAATATGAGGATGAATCAAATATAAACGAGACTTTTTAAAAAGATATTTTCTGAAGTGGTGCTTAGAAAAACTAACACCTATATTATTTTTCTTCCTATAAGATCTACATAACTTTTACAATATATTAAGAGTTTTTCTTTATCTATATTTTTATTCCTGTATGAATCGGACGTGTGCGGAGCCAATCGCTCACCAATGCTGTTTCTTCATTGTATGAAAAAATTCTTTCTCCTCCTAACCCTCCTTTGAGGGATAGTCCAAAGGTGCTAACTCTGGATTATAGGAGGGATATTCAAGTGTTGCCAAGTGAAGTTTCTTTAATTTGTATTGTGTCTTACGAGGGGATCAATATGCTAGTTTAACCTTCTCCAAAAATTTTAAGCAGTACATTGCTTTAATTGTATCTTGGAAATGAAGAAATGCGATATGCTCAATACCCTATGAGTTCTGAAAGCAAAAAAAATAGTAGCGAGCACCTTTCCAGCAGATAACCTAATTTCACTTTTACTTTATTTTCATTTTACAAGCGTCATTCCATGCTACACTGCTTTGTTTCAAGGGGCCTAGTGGCTGAATTAATGAACATATAAATAATAAACTCAATTTAAAATTTACGTAACTCATGATGGTTGCTAAGGAGAAATCATTTGCTGCCAATAAAAAAGTCTCTTTTACAAGGGGTGTTCAAATGAAAAGATGCTTAACAACGTAACCATGCCGCTTTGGGAGAACTTAGCGAGACATCTAAGGAATGAATGGAGTTTACAGCGCTGATCGGAGCATGCGCGGGTGCCCGCATGTGCAGGAGAGAGCAGAGGCTCTTATAAAGAGCACCGTCCAATTGACGCGGTAGTGCGTGTGAGGACATGATGGCGTTCACATTGCAAAATTCGACGATTGAGGAGCAGCGAGGCGTTATCCGATCTCTGACAGCGGAAGGTGTTAAACCGGACGCTATTTATCGCCGGATGGTGACCGTATACGGGGAAGACTATGTCTCCAGGCTAACACACGCGGAGCAGGCCAAATTAAAGTGGGAGTGGCTTGACTATCCATCCCTACAGCCCAGAGACGTCGACCTGTGATTTCCATGTGTTGGGTGTCCTGAAAAAACGTCTGAAAGGAAAGCGCTTCAGCTCGGAAGACGAACTCTAGGACGCTATGAAGGACTGGGTCTCGTCCCGGCCATAAGAATTCTGGGAACAAGGAATCCTGCGGCTCGTTAATCAATGCGATCGTTGTGCTCAGGCCTATGGTATATACTTCGAAGAAAATCCTCATTTATACCCCCAGAGTCGTTTCGTACCTTTTCATATGAACATCCCTTGTATATTTGATTCACTTTTATATTTTGAGGACAAGTCTCATCTGATGATCCCCGCCGACTTGTTCTGGTCGTGTTGCATTACGTAAGCTTTCCTACGCTTTTTAACTTATTGCGTAAGCATAAAATGTCGTGTTTGTAAGTGCTATAATTCGATATTTCGTAGTCTGTACCGTCACAGCTGATTTATATTCACCGAATTCCAAGACACAGTAAGCTATGCGATCAATAGTGAATGCCATGTAGCTATGGTAACCTAATGGTCACGGTTGCAGACTCGCGACCAGCATTGTTTTCGTGGAATCGTAGGTTTGAGTCCTGATAATAGTAAACACTCGTCATGAAGTGTGTTGATGTACGTTACATTTGGTCGAGTTTCCAAGTCTTCCCATTGTCAAGTGTGTAAGTTTGAAGAGGATGGTACCAGGTCAGGTGTCGTCCTCATCACATCAAACTTACGAGGTACGTCACCAATAGTCGTCGTGTTGCTTCTCAGTGCGATGTTAATAAATAATCACAGAAAACACCATTTAACATCATAAGCTACAACTATGCATAAGAATTTTTTTTTATGGGATATATACTTTCTTGTTTCTGTCACATTTTTTTGAAAGTGGCCTTTTAAAACCCCTGAGACAATTATGAAACGTCTTGTATATAGATGTTCTCAAATTTCATTACTCTTCTCTGGTAAAAAAATAGTTATAAAAATAAATAAACCACTTTTAATATATAATAATACATCATAAGTTTTAAAAACAGTTATATCTGTTTTCAAACGGGAACAGTTAAAAAGTTTCCCTTTTCTCCTACTCACAGATGGTTCGATCCGATGGAATTCACAAGAAAAATAGCTGTTTACACATTTTATTACAAATTCCTTAAAAGAAATCCCCAAATTTCTTTGAAATATAGTTTTAAGGATTTTACTATATATTTTTTTTTTTTTTAATAATAAAGAAATTTTTTTTTTTTTTTTTTATTTTTTTTTTTTTTTTTTTTAATTACAGGAAGTGAATAAATAAGGAATATTATATTCAGAAAATGTACGAATGCAAATTTAACATCAAAATATAAGAACGCATATTCAAGAAAATAAAAGGGATAAAAAGTTCTTAAATTAAAAAAAACAAATTTAGATAGTAAATAGTTTCTCCGAACCATTTATAACATTCATTTTTCTCCGAATCATTTATAAAATTCATTTTTCTCCGAATTATTTATGAAATTCATTTTTCTCCGAATCATTTATAAATTTCATTTTTCTCCGAATCATTAATGTGAAAATTCCAAAAGAATGTATAGTATATGAATAGTAGACAGGTACTATTGCACTCCTTTTAGATTTTCAAAGCATTTTTTTAGCACTGAGTACGAAGGATCTTAAAGTAATTTTTTTATTCCGAGATATACTTTTTGGATTTCTGGAGAGAAATGCTTGATATTGATGATCAACATCGCAACAGATATCCATTTATTAATTTTAAATACAAAACCTTTAAAAACAGTTAACCACCGATATATCTCAGATATTAGCGTTGTTAAATAGTTGTTTTTGAATTTTTCTTCCAGTATAAAACTAACCTAAACATGTAACGGTATCCTGTTACCAGTCTCGTCTGTCATCTTAAACGTTATTCTAATTATAAAATTTAAAATAGAACTTGTGTTCAAACGCAGGCGAAGTAAATCATAAATCAATTCTACCTTGAATAGATGTTTATTAACTCCTATAATAAGGTTGAAGGGGTTGAGTGCTCTCAAACAGTTTGCTTTCTCTATCCGCAAGACCTAATATAAATTCCATAAGCTATCAAAGAAATATGCTTACCGGAATAATGGGAATGCCTTCTGTAATTGCTCCTACAAGCGTTGAGTTCTAATCGCCCGCTATACACGCCAGAATACTTCCTTTCATCACACTTACACTCTTTTTATTACCGTAACCTTAATTATCTTCCATTAACCTCTGTCTCAATTTCATACAACTTGATTATATTTGTTCACTTCACTTCCGAAGTTTACTAATTTTCATTACGTTCTATTTGATTGGGAAGAAGATGGGTTGGTTGGTTTTATTAACGCCGCACTAGAAGCAACACGAGGGCTATTGGAGACAGACCTCTTGATTTTAAACCTCGGTCAAGTGACGAGGACGACGCCTGAACTGGCATCCCCCCTCTTCTAACTTCCACACCACGCTACACGGTGGGTCTTTAGTGGCATCAAGGCTCGAACTTACGACTCGACGGAAATCACCAGCCATGAGTCCGCTGTCTTAACCACTAGTCTACAGCGGCCGGGAAGAAGATAGGAACTAAAATATAAATTAGAAAGAAATCCCAGATGTTAACTGACGGAAAAGAGTTCACGAATATTACAAACAAGTCCATGTTACAAACGCATAGATTTTTCTTATGTTGATGCACTATTCTACTTAAAGAATACATATCTTAACGCATAAACTTGAGATAGTAGACTTAGCATAACTGGGGAATCATATGAATATGTATCCGAATTTTAGAGGTATATAAGTAATGAAAGAAATAATAGCTATTTTTGCTTCATATTCCATGAGCCTGAACAATTAATCTATCAATGTAATGAAATTTTAGATCGCTGCTTGCTTACAGATTGAATAATATTATTATATAACAATTAAGGTAAGAAAGTCGAGAAAAGGCACGTGTCTTACATTTGGTAATTAATGCTTTGGTATTTATGTCATTCTAAGACATCACTTTTACAATGTATTTGTGCAATGCAAGAAAAATCCATATTACTTTCTAATTAAGGGTGTACAAATCTCTATATAACTCAGTGCGTTAAATACTCTAAGACAAAACAAATTTGTTTACATTCATTTATCCGAAATTGAGTTTCACAATCTCATTATCAGCGCAGAAATAGCGTGATCATGTCTTTGATAGCAATCATCGAACAAAGTAGCATGATTATTCCATGGGTTTCGCCGATTTTGTAATCAGTCAGTTGAGAGTGACTTCCTATATTTCTGCACATTAAGCACGAAAGTTGTTATAATTTTTTATCTCTCGTTCTTTTTGCAGAAACGAAAAAAAATGTCCATTTTATGCGAAATGATTAATCTTCTGGATATTTCTCTGAAAAGCTGCTTAATGAGAAGCTATGAACACTACGAAAAACGTCTTAATTTTAAAAGGGATCTCACCAGTTCCCATGATGACGATTCGTAAATTTATTTTACAAAAACAACAGTTAAAAGAAGCGGTTATTTTTATGTTGATGATGAAAACCATTTCCAAAATAATGAAGAAAGAAATTTTCTACTTACATTTACAGCAAATGTTCAAAATATCCATCCCCTTTTTGGAAGCAAAACTGAGCTCATTTGAGCATATTTTGAGAAATGCGTTTCTAGATGCTGGAAGCGATTTTTTTGTATCCCTAAGAGAAAGCGATTTTCAGATCTTCTATTGTTAAGGGGGTATTTTTCATAAAATTTGCTATTTAAATATTTCTGGAGTGAAAGATCAGGGAACACTCGGACGAGGGAAAACAAGGTTATTGGCTCAAAGAAAATACTCATATGTCATACGAATAATGAAACCATGAACAAGCTTCAAACTTTTTATTTTTTGGTGATTGACTCATCTCAAGAAATCTTTATCTACCTCGTTCCTCTAATTTGAGCATTTCTCTTTTTTCTGAGGAGATATTTAAAGACAAAACTTATGAAAATAATCCTCAAGTTATAGATGATCTGAACATTTATTTTCCCAAAGAATACAAGAAGTAGCTTCCAGAATCTTGAAACGCGTTCTTCAAAATATGCGCAAATGAGCTAATCTTTGCCTCCTAGAAAGGAACAAATATTTTGAACTTTTGCTTCAAATGTAAGCTCAAATTCCCCCTCCCCCTACGTTATGTTACAGTTGCTCCTAACTATTAGCATAAAAATAATTGTTTTTAAAATTGTTGATTTTGCATGGTAAATTTATGAATCGTTATTATATGGGAACTTTTTGGACACTTGGTACCATCTCATTCAACATAACTATTTGTATTTTCTTCGCAATTGATTACTTCTTCTTATCTTAAAGTACGTTCTTGGTTATTTAAATACGGATGTACATATTGATATTTCTTGGAAGGAATTTTAGCTTTCTCTTGCTGATGGAATTTGCTTTTAATTTTTATCACACAATGGACGTACAAAGGAAATTTAAAGAATTTCATTAGTTTGCATTTGTAATATTATAAGACTTTTTGTAAAAGATAGATTAGGAATTTCGTTACAAAAGTTATTGATCAGGCGAGGTTGACAAAATATTTAGGATAGAAATGCTTTAACAAGTGCATCTATTGCTTAGTTTAATTTTAACAATATTAGTTCTTTCATAATTAAAAACACTATACTACTTTACATCGAGTGGCTGAAAGAATCAATATTTTCTTCATATTTTTCTTTACTTGAAAAGTTGCAAGATCTTAATTGCAGAAACAAATCTTCCTCGCGTCTTTTTTGCTTTATTTTGATATCAATATCATCCATATAATTTTTTCACCTCCATAACTATGTTTTTCGTTCAAAAATACACATGCTTATTGAATATGAATAACTTATTTGAATTCATCAACAACAAATGATTGTGCCTTATGTTTTTGTTTATTTTGTCTTTTATGATCAAAACAAAATAATCGATGGAGGAAGGTAAAAGCATAAATAAACATAAAAACTGTTTTTTTTTTTTTTTTTTTTTTTTTTTTTTTTTTTTTTTGTGAAACGGTATATTTTGATATATTTTTAAGTAGTGTTAATATATTACGAGTAAAGCGAAAATTTAATAAATATTTGTAACAAAATGAGTATCGACACGGAAGAAATCTATTACTATTGTTGTATTTGGACACCACTATTAGGTAATAATCCTTGAAAAACGAAAATATAAAATTAAGAAAATAATGCAGCAGAAGAGTCTTTTGATCAGTTTTCACTTAAGATTTATAAATTTACTCAGTTTTTTACTTGCGTATTTCTTAAAATTTATGTTTGCGTAGAGATAGAAATTATTTACTTAAAATTTTCTTAGAATTTTTTTTTAATAGAATAATAAATATGTTTGAAATTCAGTCCATTTATCTGCTAGCATTTCTTTTTTAATGGCTTAGAAAATCGCAATAATCAGCTTTCAAATAAATTGGCAATTTTGTCACAATCAAATCCGAATTTAAATTTTATGTTCTGACACATAAAAGGGCATGAAAAGTTTTTACTCAGTTAAAAAGTTTTTACTCAAATTAATGTATAAGGAAACGAACAAAGAGAAGACATATAAAATATCAAAATTAAATGTTATTTTTAACGTTCGTTAAGTAATAGAATTTACGATTAAAAAAGAACCGCACACACACACATTGTTGATAAACAACATTCTTCCGTAAAATGTAAACTATAGTATGATTCACATTTCCTTTTTTTACGTTAACTAGGTAAAAAGCCACACACTTGCTCCCAATGAAACGACAGAATCTAGAAAAATCAAGAAAGCCATTTTAAGAAATCTAGAGATGTATTTGGATAAGAAAGTACTACTACCAGCATTAGTGGGCAGATGGCCAGTATCCTACAACATAACTAAAGTAAGTATTAATATATTTCGACACTGAAAGTATCGTTATATACATATATATATCGTTTACCATGAAATTAGTTTAACCCCGCTTAATCAATCCTCAGCCCAATTTGCTTTTTGACTTGCTGGGTTCCATATTTTCATTTATTTTTCAATTTGTTTTTACATTTCTTTCAGGCTTTTTTTTTTCTATTTAAATATTTTAAATTATTTTTTCATAAATTTTCAGTATATATATATATATATTAATACTAAATATAAATTAAACATCAATAAATAAATATATATTTTATTATTTTAATGTATATAACGTTCACTGAAGATGTAATATAAGATACATTTAAAAAGGAATTCCACGTGTTTGCATTTTTAGGTTATATTGTGACATATTTCCTTCATTGTTTAATTCTACAGCCATATTAAGGTTTAATTAAATTGTCAGAAAGTTCAAAACTCCAATTGAAGGTACATAAGAGCAGGACACAATGCACATTATTAACTACCAAAGAATATATAAGTTTGAGGTCTCTAGAATCCTTAATAATAAAGTCTTAGCTTATCAAATCACTCGTATTTAAGCACTTCTCGATTATAACAAATCCGAATCTTATTATTTTGACTGGAAGTCGCTTCAACCCAAACAATTAATTACGATGATTCAATATAATTTATAAATATCTGTATCAGTTTGTCATTATCTTCTATTTCCCATCTATTTCCTTTGAATTCTATATCATTATATCTAATTCAATTTACTGCAGTTTTTTTCTTCATGTAATTTATCTAATAACGTTTCATTTTGATTTGGAAGAAGTTGTAATTTTATGGAATTGATACACACACACAAATCAATATGAAATCCCCGGGATTAGTGAAGCGAAAATTGAGGATAGCCCTACGTTACTGCATACACATTAAATCAAATAAATGTTTATTTATTGTTAACAAATAATCTTATTATGTAATTCTATTAATTAGTATTAAATATTTCCTCTTATTTTCCTCGATTTTAAGTTGAAGAAAAATTGATGTAATTTCGATTTCCATTTATAACATAGAATGAAAATTACTCGAGTGAGCATAAGCTACTTGAGAATCATCGACGTACATATTCAGTAAATAGAAAGTAAACTGTTTACAGTGATTCTCGTAAGTGAGTGAATCAGTCAAAATTGTTTATGGCGCAAGAGCCAAATCCGGCTGAGTTGCGAAAAAAATATTGAATACCTGGGGTCTAGTCGTTAAGGGAAATAGTAAAAGATGAAAAATGATTGACAAGAAGAAAAGGCGATAATATAGATTGATCACTTGGGTATCCCGGGGAAAAGTCACATGTGTTTACCTAAGACAGTAAGCTCCATGGAAAAGAAAAATATCACCTCAGTAATTCGGGGTCATGAGGTCCGTACTTACCCAAAGAATACTAATTCCTAAGGGAAGGCAAAAATGAGAATGTGTTTGACTTAAAAGAGTTGAGAATTATACTTATTTATTACGAGCGATATATGAACTTTTTAAGGAACAATAACCTAAAATTCAAGAGAGGGAGAATGGTGGCTTACTACCACATTTATTGCAATCTCTACGCTCCAGTTATATATACGCAACTATTTACATTATTTACATTCGCATAAGGGCCTCCAAACAGCCCGTACATTCACTATATCACTTTAGCGGCCAGGAAAACAAATTACACCCAAAACAAGGAAAATCTGCCTTACGTGGTCAAGAACTAAATGTGATCTTAAATCTTTCTCATGATCTCATGCGCTCTTACTGCAGACGAGACAAGGCGTCTCCTGGCTGTATTCAAATTAATTATTTCCAACAGAACAGTTATATTTGCCAGTTATTGCTAATAACATCATTTCTATTATTATATTTAACTTTCTTGGCATAATTAATATCTTTTAAAATCCCCTCTTATATTAATTTATCGTAAAACAGAGAAGAATCTTGGGGAATGTGAATTGGGAAATATTGATAATGAATTTCAGATTACATCGTTTGCATGTGATGTTCTGAATTGCTGTCAGGAAGCAATAAAAATACTTAAGGTAGTTATTATGTAATTCTATCAAATAGCGAATATGTAAGGTTATAAAAATTTTAATATCAGAATGTAATCGATTCATTCGATTATTCATCCATTCGAAGGGCAAAAAAAAAGCTTGCTTTTAAATAATTATTAATCTACATAGATATTTAAATGAAAACGATAGCTTTATTCATGTGCTTCCCATTAGAGATGCATAAGGAAGAGAATTATCAATACTCTAAATGGAGCACAAAATAAAAATAATACTAATTAAACTGCAACATAAATTGCAACAATTTGTAAAAACTAGTATGTTGAGGCAGAGTTGAGAATTGTTGCCATTGCAGAAAGTGTGATCATGAAATTCAGAGCAAATGTAGAAAGATAAATACGAATTTAACTGTTTGTTGCTTGGAAATAGATAAAAAAAATTTATCTATAGGAGCTGAAATTTTAGTTTTCTAAGACTGGTTATATCATAACATAAACATCAACAGCGTGATGTTAATAACGCAAACTATATTTTTTGCATCTTTTTTCGACAAGGTATATAATGGGGAAAATGTAAAAAAAAAGGCAATAATTACTTTTCTTTTCTGCATAAACAAATGATTTTCCAACACTAGAAAGTTCTTTTGAGAAATTATTATTTAAGATTAACTCCATTTAATCCAAGAAATCGTACAAATATCTTACTCTTCAGAATTCATATTAATTGAAAGAATGTTGACTTCTTTTCATTATGTGCAAGTGTTATTCAAAAAGTGCCTGTTTTTGACGACAGATGGTGTTTCCAAGATAAGTTGGTTTGATCATTGTGTTCTGCCAACTGTTAAATGACACTTCAGTAAATTTAACACTTCTTCATAGGTTAATTTCAGATTTTGATTTGGCAGCAAATGGCTGCCAAATCAAAATAGGATTGTTGCCGCATCGAGTTGTCTCCATCAATCAGACCAGGATTTTTACTATACACCAGAAAACAAGCGGGAATCAAAGCAACGGGTTGCTTCTTGTGAATCTGTGCCAATGGAGGCAAATACAGTCTTATCGATCGAAAAGTTATGTAAAACTTTTTTTTAATACGAAGGACGTCATATTTATAGTTCTTAGAAGTAGGAAAAGGAATTATTAGCCTAATTCTTATTTTCAATTTAAGCCACAATTATGTATAATTCATTGTAATTGTATTGATTCGAATACTAAAAGTTGATTATTTATATATTTTTTTGTTTCTAGGAATCTCCGGCAGGAAATTACACTGCCCTCTACACCATAACGTCAAGTCCAAATCCAAAATTTCCGCAAGATATTATTGTCTATAACATTAGTAGAACAGACAATTATGAAAATATTCCCTATGATGCTTATAAAGTTGACCATAATTTTGGAAAGCAGGGTTGTCCCCAAGTATGCAACCGAGAAGAAATTGAAAATAATTTTGGAGTTGGTTGTCCAGCAGGATATGAATCGGTAAGAAAAAGTAAAATATTTAATCAATTTCTGAAAAAAAAAAGTTCAAAATTAATGTATATACGTAATTACACTGAAAGATATTAATATAATTATTGCGACTACGATAGCAGAAGGGACAGGGTCATGAGCTCATAGTTGGCGCTGTTTTCGTCGAGTTGTGGGTTCAAGTCCTGATTTCACTAAAGACACGTCATAGCAGAGGGGCTGCTGAATGCTGAGTAGGGTGATAGCTCAGGTATTGTCCTCGTCACTAGATCAAAGTTTAAAATTACGCAGTGCGTCGCCAATAGTCTGCGTGTTTCTAAATGTGACGTTAATAAGCAATCAGTAATATAATTTTTTCCTTGATAAATACTAATTTAAAAATAAACATTTTATTTATTGGAAAAATCTTATATTAATCGTTAAGTTCAAAACATGTTGAAGACACACAACCATAAATAATAATTTTCATCAGTGATTTAAAATAATATATAGACAACAATAAATCCTTATATAACCATTTGTCTAAATTCATTGATTGTTTGTTTTTTGGGTATATAGAGTAACAAAGACTACTATTCCTTATTTGTCTAAATATTTAACTCTTGTTTCTGTATTCTCATAAAGACAATCAAGTAATTTGAATATAAGCCCGATGAAATCAAACTTTTTTTAAATCCAAAATGCAAAAGCATATTAATAAGAGTTGGTGCTTCATAAAGATCGTTATTTTATCGATTTTAAGTATGAAATTATAATTTCATGTTACAATGGAAATCATTGCATGGCAATTTCCTTTCCGATTTCTTAATTTTGATAATTAAATACATTAAATACCATGATTAAATTCATGAAATTTTTGGATCATTTAATTCTAAAATGGCTTGAGTACTTTAGCTTACATGTAGGAATGGATCTAGAAAAGATCGGCAGGGGGGGGGGTCACAAAGGCATAGTCTTTTTGTGCCATTTGTTTCAGACAAGACTTGTTCAATACAGATTTGAAAGTCCAATTCCTAAATAATGTTAGATTTTGGCTTCCATAAAATGTTAATTTAAAAACTAAATCTACGCAGTAGATGAGAAAGCAATTTATCTCTGATTTTCTGTTTAAGTATGTCATTTTGTCTGTATTTGAAATTATGCTGGGGAGGTAGAAGCATTTGCCGCTGTGCCGACTCTCTGGATCGCCAATGGGGCCGCAGTAGCATAGTGGTCAAGGTCGTGGACTAGCGGCTGGTGGTTTTCGTTCAGTCGCGGTTCGATCCTTGGCCGCCAAAGACCCGCCGTGTAGCCGGGGCTGATGCACGTTAAATCTGTTCGGGGCCCAAAGTCCTCCCGTTGGCGTGGTGTGGATGTTAGGAGAGGGGGTGCCAGCTCAGGTGTCGTCCTCGTCACTTGACCGTGGTTCAAAATTACGAGGTCCGTCGCCAATAGCCCTCGTGTTGCTTCTAGTGCGACGTTAATAAAAACTAAAAACTAAAACTAAACTGGATCGCCAATGCCTAATGCAGTTCAGTTTTGTACAATAGAATACACGATAATTAGTTACTCTAATTTTATTTGAAAAAAAACGTCTGTCGCAAACATATAGAGAAGTGTTTCGATTTTTTTAGAAAATAACTAAATATGTATCTTTGAAAGTTATTTTTGATATTGCAATCTATGTTTAAATATTCGAAACGAAAGTTATCAAGAAATAATTTATAATTTTCAGATTTATATATATATTCCTATATATAATAAGTAAAAATTTTAATGTAATGGAATAGGAATTTTTTTTTTGTATTTTGGCAAACTCAAGCCATATTTTTCATTTCTATCAAACCGAAATAAAGTTTTAATTGAAACTAAAAAAAAATCTGAAATTTCTTAAAAATATTTATTGTTTTAAGGCATAAAAAATATGTCATGATGCAAGTTTTCAATTCTATGATAAGAAAAATATTATATTTCCGAGTATATATATATATCATGAAATGAGAAAAATTGTTATATATTGCTGTAAAGTCAGGAACAATTAAATTACTCATATGAATTTCAAACTCTCCTCCACAATAAAAAATTAATCCCTAAACATACGAAAAATAAAACTTTCTCAAATGTAACATTACCTTCAAAAAAGAAAAAAATATTTTTTAGAAATTTATTTCATTAAGATTTTCTACAAGCAATTTTTTTTTTTTTTTTTTTTTTTCGAATTTCAGCACCAAACTCCTTTGAAAAGATCTTTTTTTCAACAACATGATTTGAAATTTGCAGAGGGTAACACTTTAATTATTGATAAGGTTACTACGGTAGAAACCCACGTTGCTGATATCTATGATCAACAAATGGAAATTTTTATTAGGTAAGTTAAAACACGCATATCTCATTTAATTCTAAAATCAATAACATGTGTATAATGTCTTTAACTTTTATTTTTGTCTCTCAATTGTTGAATGAAATGAAATAATTTACACGATAGAAATTATTTCATTCCATTCAATAGTTTTAGAATGACGATTTTAAATATTTGTGGAAAGTATTTTCTCGCTCAGTTTTCTGCCGATTAAGACCTGCATCAAGGTGCATTTTACAATATCAGTATTAAGGAAAAAGTGTAAGCTATATTCTTACTAGCTTTGAAATAGATTTTGGCACCGTTGGATAAATTTAAGTATTCGAGATCGAAAATTTGTATTACCATGTCCATGCATCTAATATCAGTTTTAGATTAATCTTGATTAACACCTCAATCAATAACTCCCGAGACTAACCCAGAGATGGCGCTCGTAGTATACCAGTAACCAGGTCTTTCTAGAGTACTAACCTTTGCTTGAAACGTGTCAAAATTTTAAGTCGATCGGACCAGAAACAGCTGAGTTATCGAGGTTGGAGTAAAGTCGTTTTGTAGTTTGTTTAAAAAATGGAAAAAACCGAGTTTCGTGTTCTGATAAAACATTGTTTTTTAATGGGTAAAAACACCGAGCAAGCGAAACAATGGATTGAAAAATGTTACCCGGACTCTTGTCCATCAAAAGCAACGATTTGTCGGTGGTTTGCCGAGTTTAAACGTGGTCGTACCGACACAAATGACGCGGAACGCTCGGGTAGACCTGTGGAAGCCGTTACACCGGAAAATGTGAGTGAAGTGACAAAAATTATAATGAAAGATCGTAAAGTGAAGCTCCGTGAGATTGCTGAGATGACACAGATATCATATGGAAGTGTATTTACTGAAAAAGGTTTTGAAGTGAAGTGAAAAAGGTTTTTTCCAAGTGGGTGCCGCGATTGCTTTCGATGGAACAAAAACAGTAACGAGTCGATGATTCAGAAAGCTGTTTATCGCTATTTACTCGCAACAAAAAATATTTCTTGCAAAAAAAAAAAAGATTTGGAAAAGCGTTGGAACGATTGTATCACCCTAAAAGGTGATTAACAAAAGGTGTTATGTTGATAAATAAAAAAAAAAAATTTGCAAAAAAAATGTTTTTTTCAATGTTAGTCTCGGGAGTTATTGATTGATGTGGTATACACATAAAACTTTTTTAATACGATAATATATGATATGTAAGGCAGTTGATATCAAAAGGGGTTGTAAAATATACTGCACAAAAGTTGTTGGCGAATTCTGGATTACCAAGTGCGCAATCGCCAGTTTCCTCAAAATATAGTTCGGTAGATTAATTTTATATTTTTCGTAAAATGATTATTAATCAGATTTGTTTGAATGATATCGTTTCTACTTAATAATAACTGTTTCTGTAACTATAATGTAAAAAATAGCTATTGAAAATTGTAATCGGATAATTAGTTTTTTGTCGTTCTCGGAATGTGTTATTTTGGTTTGATACAATTTTATGTGGTCAGCCCCAAAGAATTGCTTAAATGAACTTTTTTATCATAAATTTTCTTACAGTCATTGGTATTTGAAATAAATTTATAGCTTCATTCAATGCGGAAAGTGAGTTCTTAAAGGACTGGAGAAGTGGAGAATTTAGATAACTCTCATTTCGAAAAGAATAGTCCTTTCTAATGATTATGATCGAATAGAGCAGGAAAAGAAATTTTTTTTCAGAAATTAATATTAAATAGTGTGGTTTGTGGATTAATAAAACATTATAGCATTCTTCAGGCACTACACAACACTTTCAGTTCAGGAGGTATTGGTTAGAAATATGATTTTTTAAAAAGATATTTAAATTAAAAGATAAGTAACATGATTTTTGAATTATCTTCTGATTCCAAACAAGCGTTTTTATGGGAAATGTTAACAATTGTAAGATGAAATCAGATAAAGAAGATTTTTGTAAAAAAAAATTTCTTCCCCAACTTTATTTATATAAAGTATTCTGCATCTATATTTATAAGTAGCAAACTACAGAAAATATTTAAGGAAACAATTATAAAAAAAGAGCTAAGAAATAAAACATAAGATATAAATAAAAAAAAGTAGCAATTCATAGAAAAACGATTAAAATTAGCTTCGATTTAAAGAATAAAATATCGCATTGAAAATTTTCGATGTCTGTTTATGTTCATTATGAAATTCATTCTAAAAATTTTCTAAGATTTCAATGGGAAGAAGATTTTTGCAGATAAATAGAGATTTCTTCGACATCTAAAATGTTTTGAACCCCCCAAAAAGTAAATTATTTTTTTTTAACAATTTTGAACTTTTTAACTGGCGATATATTTTGAATTAATAGTAGAATTTTGATTTTACAGTTCAACTCTCAAATTTCAACTAGTAACTTTAGAGAAAGCTTCAGAACGCCATGGACAGTATACGTATATGAATTTGGATGATCTTTCCAGCGAAATTAATGAAGCAGGTATATTCTTGCTTTTTAAGCGATTTCTGAAATAATACTCCAAATTTACAGAAATTTAAAATCACATTTTGTACTTAATAAATAAAATAATTTTATAAAAAGATGAAAAATTTCATAAATTCTAAACATTTTCATTTCATCATAAGTCATTTGTAAAGTTATTATTTTATCAGATAAATTTAGAAATATTTATTACTAAGTTGAAGTATATATGTGTGGTTCCTAAAAACTTAAGGACATTTAAGAATATGGCTTTTAAGTTTTTTTTTAAAAAAAAAACCTGATTTATTGAACGCAAAAATGTATATGACGTAGATAGTTTCATTTGAAACTTGAAAAAATCTGTAAAGAATTAAATTATTCTGTATTTAAAATATACGTATTTTGAAATTTCTTCATGAAAAAACTATTAAAAATAAAAAAAAAAAATGTAAGAAATTTTTTCCAATCATTAATTACTAATTGTGAAAATATCAACAGTTTTAGAAAAGATATATTCTTTGAGAGAAAATAAACAAGTATTTTTGAAAAATGTTTAAAAATTTATTACAAATATTATTTTTGCTGTTGAAATATATAATATATACAAATGTTTCGTAATGTTATATTTAAGAAGTTCTAAAAATACCTTTAAAAACAGCATGAATCAATTTATTAGCTACTTAAGGGGTTATTGTCTTAGGTAGATCAATTTTGGCATATTAGATCACGTTAGACGTACCAGATCATTTTCCAATTCTTTATCATTTGTTTTAATTTTAATTGCTTTTATATTAAATAAATTAAATCTAATAATTTATCGTTTGCTTTAATTTTAATATCGGAAAAGTTTACTATTGTCCATTTCTTGATATTTCATCGTTTACTTTAATTCTTATATTATTTTAATTGAGTAATTTAAGGATAATAATAAAAATAAAGTGTAACTTAGGCGACTAAATATGCTCTTTGCAAAACTTTGCATATAACATTCGATTGGTTTTATTGGTTAAGACTATCTTCGTTTAATTTTCCAGAGTGGAACCTATTCTTGGAACGCATTTTCAAATACGAAAAGGGACTAATATCCATATAAAATTCATAAGAAGGTAACGCTTGCATTCTTTAAGCATGCAGTGAAATTAAAAGTTTAAAATATTCCATCAATATGTCCTATTTTACTCTAAACATGCAAGTGAAAAATACATTTAGCGTTACAATATGGGAGAAAAGTCATGGAATATATTTTATAGATTAAAAAAGGGGATTGATTTATACAGAAATAAATAAAAAAAAATATTACGATTCCTCTCCCCTGGTTACCTACAAGTACGATTTTAATGTTGATTGGTTCTGCTATCAGAGAAAATTTTTCGAATTTGTATCCTATTCTTAAAATTAGACGAAGATAGCCTTAACTGAATTTAAATAGCTCAATATTATTTACAAAAACTTAACGCTTTGAATTTTTCTAGAAATACTTAGACTGATGGACTATTCCAATAGTAGCATTATATCAGAATATGCCAAAGCAATTCTTCAAGACCTTGCATCAGTAGTTTTTAAAGCAGATCTCAAAAACAAAAATTCTGATTTCCTAGGCGAAGAAGTAATCATTTTACGTAAATTATTGACCTTTTTGGAACAAATTGATATTAGGTACGTTGACGAGTCAGTTGTTAGATACAACGAATTGCCGAAAGCAGCAGATATTGACGTAATTAAAAGGTGAGATATTTTAAAATGGTTTTCCATTATGATTATATTTATACGTTTTAACACAGCATTAGGTAACTATGATAGCTTATGTTATTGGTACATTGAAACACGATTAATTTATACTATTTGATATTTTATGCTCTTTTCATTTATAAAATCTTGCTTAGTAGCATAAAATGTTTTTCTTTGTAGATCTTGTGTTATAAGCTAACTAAAATATACCTTTTTTTATTTGAAAATATCTTCAAAAAAGTAGATATAATGTATCTACGAATACCATTTACACTTTCTTTTATGTATATTTTCAACTCCCAATTTTTCGATAATGCTTTTAAGGCATAAAATTTATTAATTGAATTAGTTATTAATTGAAATACAAAAATTTTAGCCAGTTTATTCAGACTGGTTAAACTTTTCATATTTCAGGTTTTTTTTGCTCTTCTTAATATATGCTATAATTAATTTGTATGATTAATTTTCTGAGATTAATAAACTTTTCCATTTATTCTTTATTTTGTGGCATATGTTTTTTGGCGATTTTAAATTTAGAATATATTCCATAATTCTTGAATCAATTGGATATACATTCCATGATTATGAGAGAAAAGTTAGCGAAAAAGATATGAATGAATAAGTTATGCTGTTATTGTTAATTGAAAGAGATTCTCTGTAACTATCGCTGGTGTCACGCACTAAACGTAAACCGCACTGATCACCAACGTAACGTGATAAAGAGGCAGAGGAATAAAATTGTTATAGTTATGCAACTAAGTCTGTCCTTGGTCTGAACTTTAAGGACAAACCAATTAATAGCTAAAAAAAGTTAAATGTAAACAAAAAAAATTAAAAAAAAAACAATTATTATAATCAGATAAAAGTTGAAAAGTATTTAATACCTTAAAGAAGTGGAAAAAAGTTAGAAAGTAATGAAAAAGAAAACAATTTTAATATCACACACACATTATATATATATATATATATATATATATATATATATATATATATATATATATATAAAGGAAGAAAAAATTAAATGAATTTGTGTTATAAGAGAAAAGAAATTAAATTTTTACTTTTTGGACAAAGTAGCTCCTAATGTCTTTTTGAATATAATCTTTTACTGAAGGCATTGAAAATTGATGTTTACTTAAAATTTCTTAAATAATTTTAGGAATAAATTTTGAATCAAGTAGAACAGTTTGAAAGGTTTCCATTACTCGTTTTTTTGATGGTTTTTCAATTAATTTACCATCATAATCAGACACAATTAAGTTCTCGTCAACGCGTAAAATTTACTCAAAGTCGGAAATTGTTCCATAAATAGAATTTTTTTTCTATGCATAGAAACTGTTTTTAAGTAAAAATTCAAGGCTCCTGAAAAACGTTTACATACAGAGATTTTTAAAACATTGAAATTCAATTGTATATCAGTTCACACACACACACACGCACACACGCACACAAGCACACACACACACACACACACACACACACACACACACACATTTATATATCCAAGGTTCTTAATAATAGTTATAGACAACTTGTAAAAGGAATTGCATTATAAATTTTTGATTGTTATAAAATTAAATTACTGATTACCAAGGCATCAGATTTCAATAATCAGTTTATAATGTAATATTCTATAGTAAAAAGAATTATTAAAATTCATGGAATATTCATTGAACATTTATAAAATGTTCATGTTTAAAAACGATTGGATGATTTAAAATCAGAAAAAAAACTGCAAATACATGAGAATAATGCAAATTAAACCCCTTTTTTAACTAGAAGGAAAGAGGTATTTTCTTTAATTCTATAATGAAAAAAAACTCCATTTAAAGTTTTTATATTGCTGGTATTTTTTATAAGAAAATTTTTATTTTGCTTCGAAATAAATTTTTGAGAATAGTAAAAATATCCGTTATTTTATCACTTATCTTTATCATATAACAGAAATGAGTTCACCATTAAGTGAATTATTTTAATGTAAGGTAATTTATTCAGTTTTTATAACGTGAATTGTCATTGTTTTTTTTTTCACAGGCAACTTTGGTTGGACCTTTTGCCACTGATTGGTACAAAAGAATCTATTTCTTTCATTGTTAACATTATACAGGAAAATGTTAATAAACCTCATAAGGGAATTTCCTTATGGGAAGCAGCTACACTATTAGGAGCGTTACCAGACAATATCAGGCATATTACGGAAAGGACTTTGACTGACCTCAGTGTAAGATTTTTCTTTTGTTAAAGATGTTTTTTTCAGATAACTTGAAAATTCAATTTAAATTTGTGGATTTGAGCTATTAGGTGAAAAGCTAACTCATATGAAACAAAAATCTACTTGGGTAAAACATTTAAGACAAAAAAAAAAATCTGTTTTTAAATGTGACAAATTTGCAATAACATTTTAAAATTAAAATTTAAGAAAATTAAAACAAATGAATCAAGTATTAATTTTCCATCAAAAATAATTTGCGAGAACTTTTTTCAAATTTTCAAAAGAACATTTTAAAGAAAAATTTTACGTAATATAATCGTTAATACTCTCAAGATATTTAACTTCTCATTTATAAATGAATAATTTGAAACTCTATTTATTAAGATAATTAATTAGTTTCTAAGGAACTAGTAGATTAAATATTCATATTTAAGAAATCAAACACATTTCAATTTGTAGAAAAATAATTTAGACTTTTTTTAATTCTGAATTTTGGAAACGAAATCACTAAACACACACATTCAATTTTAAAAAGAGAAATAAATCATAGGAGTTATAAACCTAGATGTATCGTATAATTTAGTTGAAATAAAATATTGCTTATACGCATTATTTCACAATAATTATTTCATTTTTCAGAGACTTTTGGGGCTTTTAAATAACCGGGAGCAGCCAGGATACACAGTTTTTTACTCAGCTTCATATTTAACCTTAGCTCGAGTGATTAATAAAGCATGTGCCATCGACAGTGTTGTAATAGAAAAGGAAGAAGATGAAAACAATAATGTAGTCGATGAACTTAATTTAATTCTTTTGCGTCTTCAACAAAAGAAACATAAAAGAGTGAAACAATTGTGTCCTCAAACATTAGTAGAAAGATACATTCAAGTAAGTATTTTTTTTCCTTTATGATTTTACAAAAATAAATAGAGGAATTTTCTTTTCGAACTACCTACCACAGTATTTGTTTTATAGATTCATCCTAAATTTCTTATTTACCTCTTAGTTATTAAATTTGATACACTGGGATTTTAATATTTTTCAAGTACAAAGAATCCAAATATCTAACATTGATGGACGCAAACATTTGTAAAAAGCATTCAGCACAACATTTAGGTCGGGAAATATTTGAGACCTTCATTTAACGTTAGATGATCCATATTTTCAGCCTGAATGGCTCAAATACTGTGTGATGCTTCGGCTTCAATATTCGAGATTTGCTCTATAAATTTTACTAATTAATTAGGGACTCAAAGATTTGATTTGGTTTTATTAACGTCACACTAGAAGCAACTCGAAGGCTATTGGCGAGGGACCTCGTAATTTTGAACCACGGTCAAGTGACAAGAACGACATCTGAACTGGCACTCCCTCTTCTAACTTCCACACCACGCCAACGCAAGGCTTTGGGCCCCAATAGATTTAACGTGCATCAACTCCGGCTACACCGCGGGTCTTCTTTGGCATCAAAGCTTGAATCACCGACTCGAGGAAAACCTCCAGTCACGAGCATGATCATTAGGCTACCTCGACGATAAGGTACTTAAAGAACTAAACGTTAAATTTTAAATTTAATTTTACACTTATTATGAGCAATAAGAAATCAGTATGAGTATTACGAATATGGAGACATACTCTTCACGAGTCTGCATCTAAAGATTTATATTATAAAATTTTACTTATCTTTAAATGGATCCGAGTCTGTAATAAAGCTTGTAAGCTGGATCCTATTAAATATTTGTTTTAAAATATCGTAATACTAAACGTCGAGTGCTAAAATTCTCTTTTTGTCAGGCCTGTACACACCCAACCTCGCTCTTCAAACTTTCCAATCTCTCTCTTTCTTTCTTTACTCATTCTTTACTATTGATTCCTTAAACTTCCAATCTCCTATTTACTACACTTCAATTTATATACAAAGTTTATTTGCATAATTTACAAGTCAAGGCTTTCAAATCAAACAACTTCATAGAAAGGCCCATTTGATCAGTTAAAAGGTAATATGCGTGATAACTCTATCATAGCTTTTGAACAGAATATTACAAAATTTGAAATCTAATTTAGGTGTATTTCGTAATGGGGAAATATAGTTACGTAAAAACCTCCATACCCGTGTTAAAGAAATATTTTTTACAGCTAATTAATACAATAGCATCATAATTTAGATTCTCTTAAACAATTAACAGTGCTATGGGAAACATATTAATAATATTCCATTTCTTCTGACAACTTTGCTTATATACTTAGTGACGCTAAGCTATTCTCGATTTTTTGTTAACTAACCTCAGGGACTTTTTCGTAATCTAAATTGCATAAAATTACAATTTTTCCCAATTAAAATGAAACGTGATTAAGTAAATTAAATGAAGATAGGAAATGTCGTGAATTGAATTAGAAATAGTGGTATATAAGTGAAATAGAATTGAAAAGAAGGCGAAGGGAGATAGAGGATAACGTCAAGTTGATAGGGGAGTGGATTCAAGTGAATTATCATAATTAATCGGTTGAGTTGAAATGACTCTTAGTTACAGAGTAATATGAGTTGAATCTGCGATAAACAAGACGTGTGTGATTCGGAACGAATGATTTGATAAACTAAGACCTTACTACTAGAATACGAACTTTGATTAGCTGAATTGAGAGATTAGAGAGAAAGAGAGAGAGAGATTTTGCTTGTTCATATAATGAGCCAATACACTGTGTTTCTTTCTCATACGTATTTTCATTAGACTTGAAGGTTCCCGTCTACCAGCCCTTAGTCAGCTTAATGTTAATTCTATAGCGTTTTGACTTTCGTTCTAAAATCTTTACTATTTGATTTATTTGAGTGCAATAAAGTGCATTCAAAAAATAATGAAAGTTTCTGCGGAATTACGTTTTCATCTCGATTTTTGAAAATGTTTCACAACATTTTTGAAAGATCAAGAAACCCACAAACAAATAATTAAAATAGGAGTAAGATATTATTGAAAATCGGAGGAAAAAAGTAATTCCGCAGAAGTATTCAATGTTTTTTGTTCTTTCAGATGCACTTTATTGTATTCAAATAAATCAAGGAGTAAAGATTTCAGAACGGAAGTCGAAATTCCATACGATTAACATTAAGCTGACGAAATCAAAATGACCGGTAGACGGGAGCCTTAAGGTTGCTGCTAGAGTTATAAAAATAAAGGATAAAATGTCATAATTTCAATCGTATATCCAGTATCTAAATCAAATGACAAATACATAAAAATGAAAGAAAAAAAAAATGCCAGTTGACATGAGGTTGGATCGATAATCGAGATTACTGGAACATTCCGGGGAATATCAATCATGTTTATTTACGAAGAGCTTCAACTGTAAACACTTATGAGTAAAAGAAAAGGTCGTTTACGCAACTGGAAAAGTAATAAATCTACAATTTTAATTCTTAAGTATAATTCTAAAATATGAAGAGTAAGATGGATACGTTATGTTACGAAAGAAATAGCAGTCTTGAAGAACAAATTAACTTATTAAAATATCCATCTGGAACCACAGATTTTGTCATTTTTCTTTGGGGAGATCGAATCTTAGTCAAATATTTTTTGTATTTTTGCATATTTGTAAATGAGAGTTACAATAACTAAGTATAAAATTATTTTTTTAAAGGATGTGGTACGTAAATTGCGACACACAAGGGATATGGCAAAAAGGATTATTTACATAGAATTTTTAGCACAAACTGGTCTTCATCAAGCTCTACCTCATTTGCTGCCCTACGTATTTGGAAGAGTTTCAGGTTTAACACCGAGTTATGTAGATTATCTCAAACTTGTGACTGTAAAATCTCTTCACAATATGGTTGATTTCCACCCTCTAGATGTAAGTGTTTATGAGTAATTTACTATTTTCTTAATGTAATGTAATTTTTCTAATCTTTATATTTTAATTGATTAATGGTTTTATACAGAAAAATACTATTACAAACAACTTATTCTGAAATATTTGTGTTAAAGTCTTAAAATTTTATTTAGATTCATTTTTGTAACCATAAAAACTATAGCATTGTTGTATCTGCATAGCATGAAGATTTAAAAAGACGAATTCATTTTAAATTAGACATTTTAGGAAAGAAAACAACTCTCCTATATTTGTATAGTGTTTAATAATCACAGAAAATTTAGTAACTGTATATATCATTTTGAAAATCTATTAGTCAATATACATTGGGAAAATGATAATACTAAAAATGATAAAGATACAAATTATCATGAGAAGATAGAAAAACCTCTGAAAAGAGATTTTAAAGATGAAAATACATACATAAATGTATTAAATAGAAAGGACATTTTTATCTCGTTTTTTTTTTAAAATTATCATTAAAAAAATATGATTTAATAATATCTGGTAGCGTAGGTCATCTTTAGGAAAAGAATTATCTTATATAATTTAAACTTTATTTAAAATAAAGCATATAAAACATTTCTAGAGTATCGAGGACATCATATTCGAAATAAATTTTACAGATGTAAGATGCATAGAAAAATTTAAAATATTCCAAAATATCATGACATGAACAGATTCTGGGATTTAAACATAGAAATTTAATGCATATTGTTATTTACCACTTGGCGTATAATAAATTATAATCGTTATTGAGATATTATGACCACATATTTTGAGTTAATTATTCATTCTTAATTTCGAAAACAGCATCATTTATGTGTCAAACATTTAACTTAGGTGCAACACATAGTGCTACCTGTATTCCTAAACAGAACTGAGGCTCACAAAGTTCGAATAGCGGCTTTTTCTGTTTTCATAAAGACGAATCCTTCTCTCGGTATTTTGCAAGAAATCGTTCAGAAAAGTTGGTCAGAACCGAGTGCAGAAGTGGGAAGTTTCATCACTTCGACTCTTGAGAATTATGGAAATTCTTCCTTGCCATGTTACCAGTCCCTGTAAGTGTTTGATTTTAGTTTCCACAGATTGTTTAATTATCTTTCGAAGCGATTTTTTTCTCTAGAAAACACATTTTATTATATCACAAAATCACAATAGTTTGGCACTTTCTAGAAAAAAGTCCATCTCCCATTTAACACTTAATTATATTCTTCTTTAACTCCTCAAAATGCTTATTCTTTTGTATTTTTTTTTGTTCATGTAATCATTTTATGATTATTGTTTTGATTACTTATTTCCTTAAATTCTCTCTTAATAAATTTGAACATTTTGGAAAATAATCATTTAATTTCATTCTTTAATCTTCTTCTGGAATTTACCACTCTTTTAAAACTAAAATTGAGCTATATGAAGTAAATTCGATTTTAATATTTAAAAAAAAGTTTTTTTTCCCCCATTGATTATGTTTTAGCCCAATATACGATAGAACGTAACTTTTTAGATTTTATAACAACAATTTTCAAAAATGAATCTGCTATTAATTCCAAATTTATGCCGTACTATTTAATAAGAGAATTTATAATAATCAAAAGTGAGACGCAATACGATGTATATGTTGTATCACATATTCCTTGAATTATTGAAATTTCCTCAGTTTCTCATAAAAAAGTGAAAATTTCAAATTTTCTTTAAAGTTAAATTTAAGAGATCATCATTATTATTATTATTACTCCAAAATTAAATTTACTATGAACAAATCTTTATTGAACTGTAACGCTTTTACCTATTGATTGATTGATGGATTTTGTATTAATGTACTTAGAAGTAATGGGCTTCGTTATTTTGATTCACGACCAAGTAAGGAGAACGACACCCGAACAGGTACCACTTTTTCCTAATTTTCACGCCATCCCACATTTTAGGAATTTGAACCTTGACAGATTTAACGCGCATCAGCCAGAATTACTTTTTAAGGTTGATTCGTATAAATTGAATTTATCTATATGCAGATTCTGAATTAAGATTACTGCCAACAATGAGAAAAATATAAATGCAAATAAATCCCAAAGACAAGTTTATAAAAAAAAAATAATCTAACTACCGAACTTCCTATGTATCGACGAATAGTTTAGAGTCTAAGTTATATATAAATTATAAGTTATATTAAATACTTAAAACACATATTTATTTGCGTTTTCCTACACAGTGACATGACGAAACGGTTTTAGAGAAAAGCAGCTAGTTATCCCAAAATACCTTTATTTTCGGTATTCAGACTTACCTCCATAGCTGCAATGCACCTCTATACTCTTGTTTAAACTTAACCTTGCACACGTTTTAGCATTGCGGAGGATTTTTAGGAGGCTTATACACCTAGATTATTACATAGCAATGATCAGTCGAAAACACATACACACATGCACACGCACGCACGCACGCACACACACACACACACACACACACACACACATATATATATATATATATATATATATATATACACATATACGGTAGCTTACCCAGGAAACATAAGAAATGATAGGACTCCGACTTTTGCTATTAATCAATATTCATCAACAAAAGTAGCAATAATAAAGATCAACTACACACAAGGCAGCAAGATATGGATGGATGTAGTTTTCACGCAGAGTCCTTCAGTAGAAAATCCAATATGGTGCACTATAGCTCACGTAATCGAACTAGGTATGTTCTGGATCAAATTTAGTGCAGTCACCTCAACATCCGAAGTCTGTATTATTTGTCCATGATTCATTGTAGTTGACTGGAAAGAATTCCTCTCCGATAATCTCAGAGCAGGCTTGCAAAGAGGTTATATCTCTTTGGAAATAGTTAAATGTACAAGCGCTATGCGGCTCGACCAATTCCCCGTAACAGACCCCCGTACATCACATGCATATCAGTTAGACCCGCGTTGATGTAATCAGCCATCCACTCACCGCCGCATGTGGATGTGAACAAAGCTTTTTTGCACGAAAGCTCGGAATCCCCGTACACTTTACCACATCTGGAATGCATTTCCTAGTCAGCATTACTATGTGATTCAGAATAATCTGGGTGAACCTTGCCCTTCCTAACAATTTGTCATTTTGGTGCTGAAACATTCAGTATATTACGAACTTAGGTCATTCTTTTTTTCATTCACGCCCATTTTAGATCTGTTAATCAAGTTGGTTAAATAATAATACAGTGTTGACGCAGCGAGTTTGTTGTTATAATCAACGGAGGTTAGCACGCACATTGCGGACTTGTTATACAAATTCATAAAGTAACATACTGGCCATAGCTCTGTATTAAAACATCAGTTCTTATCAGCATTCGAATATATGAAAATATTCATGCAAATATTCTATAATGAGGCGTACTGATTGAAGAACATTGATTTATCATTAACTCAGATATAGGAATTTATCAATCAGTTTCAAAAAATTCTCCAAGAAATTATTTTAATTTGAATAATTATTTTGTTATTTTTAATAGATTACTCGGTGAATGATATATTAAGTACTTTTCCCTTTATAAACAGAATTCATATACAGTTATGAAATTTTCTCAATTTTAGTGGAAAGCTATTTAAATTAAAAGGTTTAACACTTTTTAATGCTAAATTATTAATGAAGTATTTAAAGTGTAAAAAATATTGATTACAAATAGACAACTTAGTGTCAAAAGAAGAAAAAAGTTCGACAACAGTATAATTTTTTTTCTTCTAATGATACAATTCTGCAAGCAAACACTGCTTATTCTTTTAGTGTTTGATGTATTTTTCAACTATAAAAATTATAACACTAAGAGACAAACGAATTCATAACTATTGTTCTCTAAACACGCTAGAAAACAACATAACTGTGTATTAATTGCATAAAGTAGTATCACTTATTGTGGTTCGTTGATTAAAAAGACATTTTATGTTAATAAATGTTGTTCATTTTACATTTCGAGATCTACCATCTGTCATGGTAATAAACATCACCAAGCTCTCTCTATATAACTTAGAATAGCTTATCACTCATTGCTTAGATATGAAATTTGTAAACTTTTCACGCACATACGAAACAGAGAGTTTTTAAAAACCAAAACTGCGATTTGAATCTCGAACATATAAGAATTACATTTAATTTAAAATTTCTTCATAAGAGTTTCAAAACACACGACGTTGCAATTAGCTAAAAGTTTTTCAATAAAAGTTTCAGAGTTCAGAGCGATTTTAAATTGAAAATAAATAATTTCCCGTGCAATTTTTTAAAAAAGTACTTCTATTTTAGAGCTCATCGTATTAAAAAGGTACTCCCTCAAGCTAAGCGATTTGATAGAGGCTACTATCACTCGAAGAACCTTTTGTGGGAAGCATTTGACAGTAAGTAGTAGAAACTTGTGATATGCTTATGAAAACTCTTTTATAATCTTAAAGCTGTATCATTACTAACGGTTTTAATTTAAAATTTTGTAGGTTTTAATAACTTAATTGGTTAAAATGTATTATAGTTAAATGCAGCAATCAACTAACATTACAGAGTAAAGATGGTATATTACACACACTAGATATTTTAATTAATTTTATCAAATTATACACAGCTGTTAATTGCTTCTAAAGTAATAAAAATGTCAATAAAAGGCGGAATAAGCAGGTCAGTATTTATTCTGCCTATTTATTGCCAATTCTAAAAAAGAACGCGTCATAATGTGAAGGAAATATGTTATAAGCCACGAATTTCATTCCAAATGAACATACTTATATTTGTCAGAAAAAAATGAATAAGGACTTCAGTTTTTTTTTATTTGATACTATCAATTGTCATTAAGTTTAGTTTAAGTAGATCTTTTTGAGCTTTATGATTTTTTGAAAAAAAAAAAATATTTCTCGACCGGTTTCCTGCTTAAGGGGACCGGGAAAGCCCTATCTCTCCCATGTTAAATTGACTGAATTTATGTACCTTTTTCTCAGAAATGGTGAAAGATAGGATTATGAAATTTTTCTGGATATTAGAATAACACGTTTTACATATTTTAACACATGTCATTTTCTTTCTTAATAATATAGAAAAATTGTTATTAATTATTTGTTCATAATCACTCTTATTTTAGACTTTTTCGCATTATTTTACTGCCTAAAATAAATAATTCACAAAATATCATCAAAAATCTCTGTTAAAGTATGTAATATAACATAATATAAATGACAATAAAAATCTGAATTCATAAGTATCATAGGTATTGAGAAAAAGGAAACTGAACCTGAAAGATCTATGTTTTCAGAAAATCGCATTTAAAGATTTCATAGATACTTTTATCGTTGATAAAGAAGTTAAATTTAATAAAATCCTACTTTATGGGAAAGATTATCACCTTCTTTAGTATCATAAAAATTTTCTAGTTTCCTTTTTGCTTTTTTTATTTCTTTGTTTGGCATATATTTGATATTCGGATAGTTTCCACTATCTGTCTACAATGCGTTATTTATCTAATTCCTCCATTGAGGGCCTGAATTAATTCCATTCCTAGATCAAGTATAGCATTTTGTTACACTTCCCACACTGAAGCAAGAAACAACATCGAAAATACTAAATTTTGAAGTTTCGATGGTCACAAATACAGTTTTAGGTACATACAACCAGATGACATTGTTCACAGATTCATTAGGATTCTGTATTTTCCCATAAAGACATTTTCTTTGCATTTCTGGATTTGCTAAATCTCTAAATACAGAGTTGATGACTTCCATTAATGGTAGATGAACGTACGTATGCTTGTTGTGGTCATGCGTTTCGCCTTTTGCTTGGGCACGATGGAATCCACACCAGCTTTCAGATCCTACTGGACAGAGTCCATGATTTGGATTTTCATTACTCGACAACAAATCTAAATATTCAACCCAAATAACTTACTGCATTTGTGAAGGGATTGAACATTTCCAAAGGATCTGATGTTAGGTCAATTCACCTTATTACTCGCACGCATTGCAATTTTTGCTAGCAGCAAAATTTATCCAAAACATACATCAAAACAAATAATGATATAGTTAAGCAAACTGGAATGTTTAGGTAGCCTTAGAATAGTTTTCAGGTTATATTCTGCAATCTGGAGACCCATTTCTTTACTTTTTCATTGATTCGAAAAATTCTCAGTTAGAATTTCATCCTTCATTCTGATCGAATTGTTATGGAGATTTGGACTTTATTCACTTCCAACCAAAGGGGTACTATGATAGAAAAGATGGTTTGCAGGCAAGAATAGTCCAATCTGTAATGCTGAGTAGGTAAGGGTGACTTTGACGCCAAATATCGTCGTCAAATGTCACTATCGCCGAATTTGGCGCCAAAACTAGATGCTCTTAGACAACTGTAAAAGAATCATATACACATGTATATATATAAATGTATGTATATCACATTCATTTCTGGCACAAGAATTTTTTCAGCATCTTAATTTTTTTTAAAAAAAAACTGATTCATAATTTTTGAGAGAGATGATTTCTCATTAAACAATCCTCTGTACTGATTTCTTAAAAGAAAATCAAGCTCTTCGAAATCACCAAATAAAGTTCGTAAGTAATTTATGTCCCCCCCCCCAACGTTTTATTCGAATGTAGTTGGATTCCTTAATCCTTAAGAATAAAGAACCTATAATATTTTTGAAAATATGTTTAAGTTCCAAGAATTAGTAATTCCTTTTTTTTTTTTATTAAACTAGGTTTTCACGGATATAATGTATTAAATTTTGTAATCACACACACAAATGAATTTCTTAAAAGAAATGTTTGATTACTTTCTAAATTAGAATGAATTAAAAATCTGATGCCTTTTATTTAAATTATTTGAAAACTTAAAGGAAAGCTTTCCGTAAGAAATTTAGAAATTTTCAGCGATAAAAGCAAATGATTTATACCTTTTTGTTTTTTTGTATTTCTAGACAAACGAGACTTTGGTGCTTCAAAACATTTATTATATGCTAAAAGCAACGAATCCTTTATTCCTAGTATTTTGTACGCATCTCTTGCCTATCATGATCACAGTTTTACTGACCTGGTATATCAGGTAAGAAGATGAACAATATTTGGCACAAAATGTAAAATTTAGTAAAATATGCTTCTTTTTTAAAAATATTAACAAAATAAATTCAACAAAATTTAGTTGTAACTTTTTAAAAATTTCTATATATGTAAGTAAATCTAAGATATTTTAATTAATTGATTTAATTAACTTTTATTATTAGAACTCCTCAACGATGGTAATGCAATTGAACATAATCGTGAATTGAAACCTTATAACAACATCATTCGTCAAGATTTTGCAAATTGTATATTCAATAACATGAATCAGCAACATGACTGGCTTCATACTGTTTTGAACATATGAGTCACATTTCATACTGTCTGGTGGTTTTAACACATCCAATAGTTGTGTATGGAGCACGCAAAATCCACATGCATTTGTCCAAGAACTCTTGGATCAGTCAAAAATTACGGTCTGATGTAGTTTCACCAATCATTATTTTTTCGTGGAAGTCACTGACATGTTTAAAACAGTTTCTATCACTGGTTAGTGGTATGCAGCAATGTTACATAACTATATCATTCCAGATCTGTAATCAAGACAGGCACTACAAACACTGATCTTTACGCAAGATGGAGTATCGCTGTGCCTGTTCAACGCCTTTTTTTCCTCAACATTTGTTGAGGAACGCGTTATCAGTCGATCCTTTCTACACACATGGTCTCCTAGATCTCTCAATTTGACTCCGTGTAACTTTGGATGTGGGGATTCTTGAAGTCAAAAGTGTTCCGAGATAAACCGTCATCATAACTAACATTGAAAAATACCATCCGCAAAGATAAGTCTGCAATATCGTAAAAAAACGTTTTTTAATGCCGTGAATGGTGTATCTCGTCTGACGTCTGTGCTTTTGAACGACGGACAGTACATTAAACAGTTTTAAGTCTCCTTATAATATACCAGCGACTTATTATTTGTATGTCATCTGATAGTCAAATAACGAACTACTCATGTAGTTTTTTTTAATTCGTCATAAAAAAAACGAATTCTTTTTCATATATATATATATATATATATATATATATATATATATATATAATGTTTTTTATAAAATATATACTCATATTTAAATATAAAATAAAAAAATAGGAGTATGAGGTGTTTTTTTGCGTCATTACCAGAGAAGAAAACAAAATTTTTAGCTTGGTAGTGTTAAGCTTTTCTGAAAAATACACTCTAAATACTTTTTTTGCTTGCAAAATTTTTGAATAAAAATTGTTGAAATAATCAGATATTATAAAGTATTAATTTTTATTATTCAAGCAAAATATAATAATGTTGCTTTAAATTAAAACGCGAGACTCAAGGCCTTAATTGAATATAAACAAACAAACAAAAAAACGTTTCGAGGAAAAGGAATGAAATCCAAATGAAAATCATGAGATGATATAACATACACAAAAAAGAAAACCTGGATAACTGAAAAAACACTCTGATTAGAATAATGTTTGTTTCTAATGATAAATAACAGTGTAAAATATTTTTTCGTAAGCAATAAATTAATTAATTCGTATAGATACATTTTTGCTTACATAAGCATTTTTTAATCCTTAGCCACTCTAAATAACGTTTTCAACTGCATATTTCTTATAATTATTATACATATTTACTGTTTCAGTATTCAATAACTACTCAAGGATTAGTTGCAAATGATATATGGGATTACATTCTCAAATTCTTCGATATTCCTACGGCGCAGAAGATCCCCAAAAATAAAGAACCTGTCATATTTCCTAAAGTAAGTAATAATACCAGGTTGAAGTAAGTGAAGAATATATAAAAGCTATATTATTAAAAGAAATTAATTAGTTTAATTACAATTAAAAATAAAAGTTTTATACAAAGTTTTATAAGGAATACATTTAGCCATCCAAGGTGCGCTTATTTTTAATAATTATTATTAAATTACTCAATTAAATATAATAATTAAAGTAAACGATAAATTATCGAGAAATGGACAAGTTTAAACTTTTCCGATATTAAAATTAAAGCAAACGATAAATTATTAAATTGAAAATATTTAAGCTAAATGTAATTGAAATTGAAGCAAACGATAAAAAAATGATCTAGTGTGCCAAAAATGATCTAGTGTGCTAAAAATGATCCAACTGAAACAATAACTCCTTAGGTGGATAGTTAAAATCTCAATTTAAATTTAATTACAATTAAAATTACAATTTCTCCTTAAAAATAAATTCCTTGGAAAGCCATTAAGTGTAGAAGGTTGATTTTTCCACTCATGTGATAGCAGTGCTGGAACTCAGATACTGAAAATACCATCAGCTAGTTCGGTTACGGCCGGGAAACAAGGCTGTTGAGGAGCTACAGGGATAATTTACTTACATAGCCCGTGATGTTCCTGTAAATGGGTTTTTCGAAACAATTTCATATAGGTTTTCCTCATCCCCCAATCATTGGTTGAAACAATGATGATGTTATGATTCAAATTTAACTTATTAAAAGTAACTCCGGTAATTTTGACGGTCAAGTGATGACCAGAACGTGCAAGATCTCGCTATCTGGCAACATTTTCGTCATCTTTGCAGTAGCAGGCCTTCTGCTGATAGGTTCGTCTTCAGTCGTTTTCTCTCCTGACAGTAATTTAAATCACTTGAAAGCTTGGACCTTTACAAAACATTGTATCTGTAGGCATGCAGAAACTTTTCAAAAGTTTCTGACGCATTGCGATAAAATCTGAAGCAAAATGTGATAGCGCAAATGGATGAAATTCATATTTTCAGATGACGATAGAAAAAAAATTCCTAAGGACAACTACATGACTGTACGTAGTTTAAACTTGTACTGGCGTGGTATCACATGCTCAGCCACTCTTCCCTCTCAAAGGGATAGCGACAATCTAACCAGAGAGAACACTATGCTTCTAATTTTATTACTGTATTTACATACCTCTTATATTCGTTTTGTATATGCATGCATCAACACAAAAAAGTAGAAATTAATTAAAATAAACATCGAGTAAAATAATTAGTGCATAAAAATTTGACATAAAGCAAAAAATAATAAATTTATGTAAGGTATATTCTATTAGTCGGTTAATCACATGTCACTATTTTTGTCATATCAATAACATCTACGTTCTATCTTTCTAGCTATTTTACTTTCATATACATTTTACAGCTTCGAAAAACTATAACTCGTTTGAAATCACTTACTTTTCCTTCTTTTTTAGCTAATTCTACCAAAAAACACCGATTTTTCTAGGATTTAAAATACCTAGAGTAAGCACTAAACCATCGTATAATAAAAGATAACTAATGTGTGCAATCTTTTCATTATAGATTTTAATAAGTTTCAATTGTTCTATATTTTATAAATGAAGAAAGAACAAGTAGTGATAAATATAGAAATATTAAGCAAAATGATGCAAAAATTACAAAATGTTATTAAACAAGATTCTCGTGTATGTATGTGGGTGAAATTAATTTTGCTTTTTTTTATTTATAATAGTTATTTTTTAATCTTCATTATTTTTTTTAAAAAATATCTAAACTGTTTTTCCTTTGTTTCAATCGTAATAATAAAATATTTCCATTGTTGGATCCAGGGGATGGGAAGGGAGCACTTCCATCCCTCTTGTAAAAATTTCTAGCCCAGATCAAATTACATACCTGATTAAGAATATCCCAAAGAAATTTTAAAGTATTTATTTTATTATTTTTCTGTTAAGTTTTTTGTTATGACCAAGCGGGGTTCGAACTATCTATCACACAGTAAGTAATTAGTTCTCAATTTTAATTTGACTTTTGAGTTAGTATTTTTTTTATTTAATAAGCATGAATACTAAACGAGGTAAATAAACACAGTTAGACGTTGTGAACTTTTTGAAGAAAAAAGATGAGCTTCCCTCCTGTCGATTTTGTGCCCCCATAGTCAAATTCTGGATCCCCCACTGAGCACTTTTCTTTCTATGAAAACCGACATAATTATAATGAATAAAAATGTTTGAATTACATAAATTTTCAAATCTTAAATTCGAATTAATTCTTTCCATTAATGTTTTCTTATCGTTTTATAACATTTTATATAGATTTTTAATTTTGTTCTTGTAATGAACGCATATAGTTGACAATTAAAAGCAGTGGCATTTACTCCTTCTCATCCAGTATACATGTTTTGCTGCATTATTTATATATAAGCTAAAGTCAATAGAACAAATGTTTCTTATTAAAATGTTGTCATTACCTATTGTATAGTTCTTATCACTTGGTCTATTTGAAATCGTTAAGCCAGTTTCTAATCAAATACTCACATCTGATATGTATAAAAAAGAAGTCAAGTTTTCCGAAGTAACACAATTTATTCACCTGTGGATATGAACATATCATACATAGCATGTAAAAATGCAAAGTTTTATCTACGTAATCAATTTTATTAAAGAAAAGAATTCGCTAAGCGGCCATTCCAAGAGAATCAATCGAACAGTTCAAATTTAAGCTTCAACTGAATTAGGTGATGCCAGTTGAGTGGAGTCGTTCATCTTTCTCTCGTTTTACAGCGTTTCCCCCCTTCACCAAATAGAAATAATAATAACGACTAAAGCATCCTCATCACAAATAGCTTTGATGTTTAAAAAAATGATAAAACCTTAAAAAATGACATGTTTAAATATATTGTAGGCAATGCTACTATTCTGTTTTTGATGATGGCGTTATGTTATTTTATTAAAATGTTTTTCTGTATTTCACTTGGTGTGTGGGTCATCAAATTTTCGATCGTTAATTTAACTAACTTCCCTTTAAGCTAGAGCTCTGAAACTTTGGGAATCGTTCTTACTTGCCTAACAATGCAATATTTAGACATTTGCGACAAGTTTTAACTAATATTTTTTTAAATAATGCAGTTTAGCCGAACAGCTTCGAGCAGTTTCAAAAATTGCCAAACTTGGCGATTTTTTTTTGGCTGAATGTTAAGTCCGCGAAGCGGACCAGGATAGCCACATTTGGCAAAATACCACCAAATAATTTCTGTCTCCAAGAGCGGTTTGACTAAACTGCATTCCAACCATTTAATTTACCGGATGAATTAATTAATTTTAGTTAGTTTTTACGTTTTTATGTATTTCACTTGGTGTGTGTATATCAGAGTGTCATCAAATTTTCGGTAGTTAATTTAACCAACTTCCCATCAAGCTAGTGCTCTGAAATTTTGGGAATCGTTCTTACTCGCCTTACAATGCTATATTTAGACATTTGCGACAATTTCTAACTAATGTTTTAATAATTTTTTTAATAAACTTTGCCATCATATAAAAACGGTGTTCTTAAAAACGTTGGTTTTTATCTCGAATTTTTGTGCTAATTTACGATAAAGTTCCAGTAATTCAAGAATTCGATTTGTAATTCGTTTTTGTACCTTTTAAATTTTGCTATAATTAGTTAATTTTTTTAATATGTTTCTAAGTATTAGTTTTCAAAATCAATCAAACCTCTCTTTTATTTTCAGGTAAACTTGGTTCCTCGAGATCCAGAATTTTGGAGAATGACTATGCATCAAAAATTTTATTACAGCAACATTTTCTACTATTTGGATGCTAATGATGTTAAAAAGCAAAAGTTTGCGGAATTTGGTAATTTCTAACCATTTACTGGAAGCTTAAGATAAATACTTATATAGTTCACAAAGTTTTCATTTATATTTTATATAAGTTTTGTGATTACTTAAAGTATTGAATAAAATATATTAATAAGAAATGAACCGTGAAAAGGAATCGTATTTAAGAAATGTAATAATGAATTCCTTCCCAGCATTATTGATATAACTCATCATCATCATATTTAATGCCCAAGGTGGGCCAAGGCTTTCTTTAGAAGATTCGTCCAAGATGACCTGCCTTTTGTCTTAGTTTGCCAGTTCCTCTCCCCAATCAGACAAAAATCCGATTCAACAGAATCAAGCCACCGTAGTTTTGGTCCTCCTTTTTTCCGTCAAATAAAGGGCTTTGAAGCAAAATTTTCTTTACTAGATTTTTTCATCTACTCTAACATTATCAGAAGCTCAGTTCATTCGTTTCACTATAACACATTTAATGATATCAGGAGTATTAAAAATTCAATAAATTTCAGAATTAAAACTTCATTCATGTAACTATGTTTACAAATTATAATATATATATATATATATATATATATATATATATATATATATATATATATATATATATATATATATATATATATATATATATGAGGAAAATCCGTATTATTAATGTATACTCATGGTTATAAGGAGAAAATAATCATAAATGATTTTCATGATGATTTCATGAAAATCATTCATGATATTTTTAAATTGTTATGAAAATAGAATCTTCATAATAAGATTCTATTTTCATAACAGTTTAAAAACTTATTATGTGTTTCACTTTACTTTTACAAGAGGAAATATCAAAAATGTATAGTGAAAGGAATTAACATAATGTTGATTTCTTTCTCTCGAAATTATTCATAAATTCATAGGAGATACCATACACAATTCTAATATATTTTAAAATTTTCAGAAATCATTACAAATTTTCAAGTGAGAGAAAATTAAAAAATTGCGTTTTTTATCCTTATTAGAAGAATATTGATTTTATTTTACATTCCTTTCAAATTAAGACTTATATAAAAACTGTAATTAAATCATGGTTGTTGTAGTCGTGTCTGTGGATAATACAGAAAAAGTAAACGTTAAGTAATCTCAAAAGTCTAAATGACAGATCAGGTACCCTAGGACTGTAGAAAAGTTCTGTGGGGATAAACAAATGTGTGGAGCAAAAGTTTAAAAATGGTTTGGCAAAATGACTGTGTGTCAATGGAGGATCTGAACAATATATTCTGCTGACATTGTTTTTGTGCGTGTCAGGGTGAATTTTCATGGCCTTGCAGTGAATTGTTCCGAGTTTTGCTATTGTAAATGCTATTGATCTTGAGCAGCTTAGGTCTATAATTCAGGGTTTCTCCAGATGCTGGATGAAGAGTGTGCTCTTAGCCATAGCTTTTGCATCAGCAACATGATTGTTGAGGAAGTCTGATTTATATTTCGGGCTTCTTTGGCTAATAAATCAACTGATTTATTGTCATTTATGTTAACACGTAGAGGAATCCGTTGAATTTTATTAATTGATTATTAACGTCATACATAGAAGCAACACGAGGTCTATTGGCGACGGACTTCGTCATTTTGAACCTCAGTTAAGTGACAGGATGACATCTGAGCCCTCCCCGAACTTGGAGCCTCGTTGAATTTAATGTCCGTCAGCCCTGCTACAAGGCGTTTCTTTTTAATAATATTAAGTATTGAACCCACTATTTGATGGAAACGATGCCGGCCTTGAGATCTCTATCATGGCTACTAGTTTATCGCGGCCACAGGAGTCCATTGAAGGTCGCAGATACAGCAGATTGTGAGTTCGAGAAAAAAAATTAATCCATCAAATTAAACTATGGCCGGGTTCATTAAGCAAAAGGAGAGAACCTCTTTGATAGCAATTAGTTCTCTAGTAAAGTTTGAGGCGATAGAACCTGCAATACCTTTCTCGGAAGCTTTTTCTCCTTCTGGAAGAATGAAAAAAAAAGAACACTATTGAGGCTTTTATTTGAGAATCTGTCTCTGCAGACAACTGTTGCATTTTTCTGTGAGAATTTCTCTATTGTAACAGTGACTTTTATTTCAAGAGTCCTCTTTTTTTGAGCAAGATGGAATAAATTAAGATGTATATTAGTATCAGAAGATGGTACTTTTTTTAAAGAGATTCTTGGAGAATATTTAGAAGAGAATCTTAGATACGGAATTTTATTGATGCGTAAAATTTGTCAGCTATTTGTTATTATATTTGGTTATTAGACAATTCAGGAGGCTATCTATCGTTTACTTTCTTAATGAAAATTAAATGAACGAACATGATTTTCTAAAGCAGCAGAAAATATCGTTTATTTTTAAAGAGCTAAGAAGACTTAGAATAATCAATTAAAGTATTTTTTAACATCAAAATATCTGTAAAAAACTACTGCTTTCGCCTCTCGAGTCAAAGGGAAGCGACTAATCCTTTTGTAATCCCATTAGAGAAAGCAAGAATATTTTGCTGTAAATTAAGGGAAATTAAATTATATTTTATTGAGTTAAATGTATTTGTGCGTAAGATAATTTAAAAGACAAGCCTACAGTTACAAGACAATACTGGTTCTAAAATTTTAGCAATCAAAAGACACAGAGAAGTCAATCTTTTTGAACCACACGCTTCTGGGTCGCATATATTAAGCTTGCAGCAAATAAACTGGCTGCTGCTAATTCGCATGATCCGGTCGTTGCATTCCCTCCCCGCGTCTAGTAATGCACACCAGTGCTCTGCAGTAAGTTTGCTGGCAAGATATACAATATGTGTCTCCCACTCACGCAAGGCAATCAACACGACTTTAAAATGAGCTCACTTTTGTAATTGCTTCTGAAGAAGAATATTGAAGAAAAATTTTAACTATAGAAGAGTCAATGTGCTGAGAAATTCCCATGGTAATGGAACATGATACGAACAAATTATGGAGGAATATTCTTTGGTACTTTTATGTACAATAAATGTTTAAATATTTGATCAGAGGATCCCCCCCCCCTCCGGTCACAGAATGACTCCGGGCGGGCCCGGTTTAGCAGTATTGTAGAGATAAGATTATGTTACGTTTTGGTATTTTTGTTGTATTCATTCATTAGTTTCGGACTTTTTTCATAAAAAATAATAAATTGGGGAGTATTATGGGATTTATATATTGATATATATTACTTATTTAACTACGAATTTAATGACTAATTCCTAGTTAAATAAGTAATATATATCATTATAATTAAAATGATTATTTAATTAAAGATTAAAATGATTATTTAATTAAAGATTAAAATGATTATTTAATTAAAGATTAAAATGATTATTTAATTAAAGAGAGTGCTTGAAATTGTACTAAATAATTAATGGGTGAATTGAACCCAAAGTTCTCACTAACTTAATGAATTTTCACATTCCTATTACGAGGTTGAAAAATTAATATTTGAAATAAAAAATTAATTTGTACTTGAATTACTAATATTTTATACAAATATTCTCATAAATTTCAATTATCATTAAAATCATTATTGTCTTTGTAAACCAGATTTGCATTGACACGAAAAATTTCTTTTTTCAGTAATGGATTACTTACGACATTATTTTCCAAGCGACTACAACGGAAATCGCAGAGGTCATTTCGTGAAACTTCTCATACCGTCATCGCATCACCTTGAGGCCATTGGATATACTTTGTCCTATCCTTTACGATTTGAAAGGGACAATGTTGTTCTGCTCTCTTTAAAACTGACGTCACATAAGCATAAAGATAAAGCATCAAACAAGTTGGCGCTCTTGGTTGAACCAAAGTAACGTTATACGAAATACTTAGTTGAAAAGTAGTGCCTCTATGGCAGTCATTATGTTTATGATACCCGATTTTCGGAATTCGTGTTATACCTGAATCCTCCATATCTGTATAATTATGTGTTTTTCATCATATTTTTCAAAATCATCTTTTAACACCCACTTGAGCTACCGCGTGACGAGTTCTAGAATATCGGGAAAAATTCCTGTGATACCAGACTTTGATAGCAGCTTTCACCTCATCTTTAGAAGGAAACTGGTGTCCTTTAAGGTTCTCTTTCATTTTTAGACATATATTTAAGTCGCAAGGATAAATGATGTCTTGCTGCTTTAACCTCATCTCCTTGTGGGTTGCCCCAACTTCTTTAGCTCTCAACACAACAAAGATAGCTGGATATATATATATCTATATATAATATTAATTTATATGTAACCAAAATAATACTAAAATACAAATTATAAACATTAAAACTTTATTTTAAAAAAAATATTCGGACTGGAAAGCTGCAGAATAAATTGAAAAAAAAAATCAATACGTTATCAAATTAACCTAAAATTCAAATAAAAAAATGTTATTCTAAGTTAAAAATAAAGAAAATATTCTAATGAGAATAATCTAAAAGTTTACTTAAATATATTTTTACAAATACTACTAATTCACTACAAATATAAATCATGAATTGAAAACTACAAACAATTTAAATAGCCATAGAAAAATCAAAAGAAAAGAATTATAGTAATGCAAAAATTAAGTTAATATAATTCAATATTGTTTTACACTTTTCGAGAGGAAAATGTGAGTTATATAAGCTTTGAATGTATTAAAAGAATGCACAAGCTTAGAAAGAATAAATAGGAGAAATTTTTTTAGTGAAGTGCTGTACTTGATAATTATTATATAAATTTTGGGAAATATAATTATCAGTCTTTTAATAAATAGAAATACTTGGATAAAAATGAAATTTTTGATGAAAATAAAAAGTATATGTTCATGATATTTTAATTTCTTAAGTATTGTTTTTTTGATTATATTATTTAAGAACTTTTTATTTATGTTTATAAGCATAAAAATATTTTCTTTTTTAAGGTGAAAAAAATATTTTCTGGTATAAAAAGCTTTAAAAGTATTGCTAGTAGATATTAAATAAAATATAAACTTTCAGATATAGCCTAATGATTACATTTTTGATACTTTGTTTCTTTCCTGTAATTGTGCTTGAGTTTAACGCAGAATTATTATCTTAAAAATATCCTAAATGTAATCCGAAATCTTTGATAAAGGTTTTAACTATTAAAAAGTTGTATATTATTTTGAAATCTGTTTATGCTTGATGAATGATTTTAATTGCCACGTTAAGAACTTTAAAATAATAAAATTAGATTTCAGAAAATCTAAGATATTTCTACTATTTTACGTTTTATGATATTGTAGTGAAAATACAGTTTTTTAATCCTTTTATTTTTCTTCTCAGAGTACATTTTACTACCCTCTACGCGCTTCAAATATTGAATCTGAGAGATGACAAGAACTTGGGTGTTTATCAAGAAATCAAACGAGATTATGCCCAGTCTATTGAATTAGAATTAAATAAAGAACACAATGGACGACTCAACCTCACTTACAGATTTCCATCCATTCCACAGAAAATTTTTTCTTTCAATGCGGAAGCTGGTACTTTTTCGGGAGGTTCCTTTTTAAGTAATTTTACTTTGACGCTAGCAGGTGGCCTAATTAAAACAACGCCATCTAGATTCAAGGTAATTGAAATATAAGTAACAATTTTAGATTGCAAAACTTAGGTAAAAATAAATTTGAATAACTCCTTTTTTAAGAAGTAAATGCACTTCTGGTCTCTTAATTATTATGTGAATACATTTTGGTTTTGAGATGTTAATGGTAATGGTATTGTAAACAATCTATTTCTTGTTTTAGTACTTCTCTGTTATAATCTTCTCTGTTATACTTTGCTTTTTTTCTTGCCTTGGCAAGTTTTCTTGGAGAGATGCAGCAATGAAACCGCCTTAAAATTTATTGAATGATACCACAATGTCGGTTGGAGAAGAAATTCTATTTACATCACGCAGTTAACTTTCAATGATGAATGGTCAGCTGATACAATGGTAAACTAAATAAATAAACTACAATATTTAGTGAAAATGTTTTCTATACTTACTTAATTTTAAATCTTACAAACTGGAGTAAGTACAAGTGAAGTAATTTATCCAAGACATTGATGTTTTCCCTTAATTCTATTACATCTTTTTCTACACGAATAAAACTGAAGCTCTAATAAACATTTATACGTGATCTGTTATTTTGGATGTATTGTTCTAACTAGTTTTTGTTCATATTTCTTAAAATTTTCTTTAGCCTGTTCTTTGATTCATTTGTTTTTTAGATTCCTCGTAGAAAACCTCAAAGGTATTCGAATGAATTTAGCACTATATAATTAATACATATATATTTGGATTTTTTTTCCTAACGATATTTGTAATGTCAACGGTATCTGTTTCAGTCTCCAATTTCAACTCTTCTATTAAAATGACACAGAATGATCCTGCGACTGATATCAAAATTTTGGAATTGCCGAAGTGGAAATGGCTATGTTGTGAAGAGAAAAGTATCCGTACACAAACGGTTGATTTGTTGGTCACGCAGTCCCTTTCGTTACTGCCGATTGATTTACTTACAGTGCAAGAATTTAAAGCCTATAGAATATTGAAAACCACAGCTTCTGGATTCAAACCTTTTACAGTAAATAATTGATACTATTTGGAGTGCCGGACATTCTGCGCTATGTAGAATCTTGTGGAATAGTGGGAAAGGGTGGAACGAACGCATCACCATGCAGGCACTGCTTGTTAGCATTTAGATTTTAATTTAATAGAATTCATGTGGTATATCATGAATTCGATGAAATTTTCCTCTGTTGCGCTGGATGTAATTTTAAAATTTATTTAGTATTAAGTACTTTCTTCAGTTAAATGCAAGAGAAAATTGTCCTTTTCGCATAGTTGTCAATTTAGGTGCAATAAATATAACTGCTTTATTTCTGAATTGATTGGTCTTATTAACGTCGCATCAGAAGCAACACGAGGGCTATTGGTGATGGACCTCGCAATTCCAAGTCTCGGACGAGTGACGAGGATGACACCTGACTTATTTCTGAAACTCTACTTTTTTTGCTGTTTTTTTATTTATTTTTAAGGTGAAATAGAATAATTTGAGTGTACCCTGGTGTACAAAAATTAAACATAATCGCTAAATACGAAAAAAAAAATGTTCGTAAATATTGTGGAACTTATTCGAAACAATTTACTGTGAATAATCTGCTGAAAAGGTGAAACTGTTTCTATGCAAAGCATTTCAATCGACGTCTTAACGCACAAAATACCTGCACATGTCGGAACGCAGATAAACTAACTCATTCGGCATAAGCAGTTCAAGCAAGTTTCGCGTAATTCAAATGCAAAGGAATGTTGTTAATGATTAAACAGAACGAATGATGGGATAAAGGCGATAACTGGACATGTTTCTGAAACGAAGAATTCTTGGAATGCTCGTATCCGGACGATCACAAACCGAATTGTTTCGAATTTTAAATGCGTAACAGTGTGTAATATGTGGCAAACATTTCAAAATGCAAGAAATTTTATGGACCACCAAAACCAGATCGGCAAAAATTCTCATCCGTTCACCAAGACCGACATTTGGAAAAAACTGAGAAAAGTCAGAGAAACAGTTACGCCAGAGAACTAGATTCAGCGTCCACAGCCGCCATAGGAAATGAGAATTGAGAATATCCTACTTAATTGAGAATATCTTACTTAAGAGATTAGCAGCTAAGCAAAAATCCGGTGGTAGTAAATATCAAAAGTATCGTGCTTATAAAAATACCAGGTTGATAGATTAATTTACCGTAATCGATTAATAGAGAATTCATGTTTCTTAATTAAAAGATCATCCTGCAACGGTTCCAGTACAAGTTAAATCTATAGGTGGGTTAAAATCCTCACATTGAATATGGATGTGGAAAGTGGGGTGCCAGTTGAGGTGTTGTCCTCGTCTCTTGGCTGTGATTCAAAACCACGATACCATTGCATCGTTACATCGTACATTTCAAGCGATGTTAATTGAACTAGTCTTACCTAACAAACTGCAATTATAGATCCGCTTTTGTTTAATAAGAAATGAACCTTGTCATTCCACTTGACAGGACTTTGGTGAAATGAAGACTCGACTCTGCGTCATTTCCAAGTATGAAATTTGAAATCTCATGCCTTAATACAGATGAAACGATTTGATCAAATCTTGTAGATTATTTATTTATTATTCATAGCTTATCTCAAATATATTCAAATTATTGATTTAAACAGTTGTAAATATGTGTTGAACTTTTGCAATTATTTTAAATATTTTGAAGCAAAAGAAGTAATTTTAAAAGAATTATATATTTTAGAATAATACATTTTTTTAAAAAAAAATTTCATTAAAAGAATAATAACTTTTTTATTTACATTTTAACCACTTAATTTATTCTCATTTGCATTAAAAGTGCAAAACAGCTTGTATAAGTTATTGAATTTCTTATTTCTCAATAAAAATCACACACTAACTATTCTAAATTTTATTGAAAAGCACAATTATCGATGATTTTTCAAAAATAAATATTAGAATGACTTTTACTATTAGATTACGAGTTATACAAAAACCAACGCAAAATTAAGTATAAATTTTCTTATACAAAAAATTAGCAAAAATCATTTAAGAAATTTATCTTTGTTCTTTCAGAGAAATAAAACAAAGCACATTTCTGGAATGCCACCTTTTTCTGTCGACACACTTACGGAGAATATCTTGGATGGTTTTCAAGAATCACCGAAAAGTATCAAAGAAACAATGTTGAAATTTATTGAATTTTTCCACAATGCCGGTTGGAGAAGAAAATCTGTTAACATCACACAATTAGCTCTCAAAGATGAATGGTCAGCTAATGCAACGGTAAATTGAGTGATAAAATGAACACAATTTATTGAAAATGTTTTTTTTTATACTTACTTAATTTTATATCTTATAAACTTACAATGAAGTAAATTATATAAGAAATTGGTGTTTTTTTGAAATAATGTTACATCTTTACCTATATAAATAAAACCTCAAGCCACATGAGTTGAGCAATAAAATTGCGATAGTAGTAAGTGGGTATAAAAATTTTGTACTATCAGCAAAATCGTTTCATAATAATCCTTATGATGGCCATACGTTGCAGCAGAGCTTTAGAGCGGCAGAAAGCGCGAATGGAATAAAGATAAAAAAATCGTTTGTTGATCTTGGTTATACCGGCAGCCGATCTATTTAATTTTTATCTTCCAAAATTTAAGCTCCTTTGATCGTTCTCAGCAAAAATTTATATAAAGTTTTTATAAAAATTATGTTTTAAAAATGAAGATAATCCATTTTCTTGATAAATTTTTGTTTAAATTATTTTAAGGATTTCTCAAAGGTTCCTTTTGATGTGAAAAAAATTATTTAAATTTTTAACGTTGTCATGGAAACATCATGGTCAATAACATTCAGTTCAAGTTAAAGTGCTTAAACTTTTCTGATATATCCAATGCATCTCCTTCATCTTAACATTTAAAACAGAACTGTCTCTAAAGTTTTTTTTAATCCTAATTTTATTTCAGGGTTCCTTTGGCTTCCAATTCAAACGAATCTATCCCAAGACAGTGTCAAAACAGAACAAAAATTTGAACGATTTATTCGATCGAGTGAAAAGACCATGCTTTTCAAAGTCTATGCCTGAGAACTTAGAGGAATATCTAAAAGAAATAAAACTTGTTCAGGGTTCTTTTGTTCAGGGTGCTTCATCTATACAGGATAAGGTTAGCATTGAATTTAAGCATATGGAACAAAAGAAAGTCATTTCGTCTGTAGCCGTCACCCTCGACTACAATCACACACTTTGTAGAAGACTGCATGCAGCACAGATGAAAATAAAAGCCAAGAATCGCGATATGCCTAAACATCTAAAAGTAAGTCACACAATATCTGTAATTAATTTCCTTAAGAAGAAATTTTATGAAAATTACTGTTATTTTGAGTAAAATAATTTTCATAAGCATCCTTAACAAGGAATGGCCATTCTCAATGGATAAATTATCCCGAAAGAATATGTAATACTATACAAATTTTCTCGTGGCATTAAAGAAAGTATATATTTTTCATTTCGTATGCAGAATCTTTCATTGGAGATGAATTGGAGATTTCATAAATTATTGTCGAGTTTTCCTTAAACCTCATTTTCTGATTGAAGAACATGACGAAAAATTTTTATCACGTATTCGTAAATTACTACTCAAAAAGTCGTTTTTTGGAACTGTTCGATGTTCTTGGAGTAAAGAGTATGTCAAGGATGTTGTCTACAAACTCCCATACCCTCACTGTATGAATTCAAGTGCCGAATTAAACCTGCAATACAAAATATTACACCTCAAATGCTGAAGAACTCATGGTGAGAATTATGCTCCATCTCAATGTGTTATAAGCCCCTAAAGCCTGCAATGAGGAAGCTATCTAACTTTATGCTCATAATTCATTAATAACTTTTTATAAATTTTATAACATTTTAATATTAATTATTATCTTAATTGAATAGTTTTTTTTTTTTTGCGAATAACGCGATGCTTCTTTACGCACATATATAATGTGTTATTAAGAAAAACTTTTTGAGTTATACTTTAATAAATATGTAATCATATTTTTCGTCATGTTCTATAATAAAAAAAAAATTATAAGATGAGGAAACCATGACCAAAATTTAAGGATTCCCTTATATTTCTAGCTTTTCGGTCTTCAAGATATGCCTTCAAGAAAGGATTTTATAAATGTTAAGAGGATATGAACCTCCTTCCCAGGAAGAATATAATATATATATATATATATATATATATATATATGGGATAGTTAGGTCAATAATTTTGGCAAAAGTCAGCCTAACAGTTTACAGTCTGTTACAATATTAAATAATTATACTCCATTTTTTGCATTTTTTTTGTTTAATTTACTTTCTTTTGGAAATTTCTAAAACGTATAATGTTTTTCTTTTGTAGTTAAAGCTGCCTATTTATTTTTTTTTATCTTTTCTTTGTTTATAATGTTTTATATGTACGTTTTTAAGGCTTGGTATATATCTTTTTACTCAATCGTACAGTAATGATTTCATATATATTGTTTTATTATTTTTATAGTTATTGATATTACTTTTGATTAAAATATTGATGTTTAATTAGACATAAATATCAAATTACACTCACACACACATACACTCACTCACACACACACAAACATATATATAAATTCAAATTAGTAAATATTTCTACTTAGAAAAACTGAAATAACATGTTTCTCCACACCAAAATTTGAGGATGAAGGAAAACGTCCTAGTTCATACTTTTTAAAAGAATATCTATATTAAGATTTGAATATGAGAATTTTTAGAATTCCCTGTCCATGAAATATGCTTTAGAACAAACAAAAAAAAAAAAACTCGACTGTTATACAGGTTTCTTCAACATATATCACGACTCTAATTTTTAATTAAAAATGCTATACATCAACTTGAAAAACACCAGTAAAAATACATGAGTACTTTTAATAATTTTCTGAATTCCAATGAAATAAAAAGTGATTAAAAAAAGTTGAAGACTGCGAGAGAGAAGTCAAGAGGAGGTAAGAAGTTTTATCCTGGTACAATGAGAAATTTTCAAGGATAATTTGACTAGAATTATTTTTTTAAATCCAATTCTCACAAATGCTAAGAGTTTTTACAGTTATAACATTATTTAATTAAAGTAAATAAATTATGGAACAAGAGGCTCCGTATAAAATGGGTACTAACAAGAACAATAAATGATAAATTATTTTGCTTCAATTCCAGGCTGATGTGAGTTTTACATTAACAGCAAGAGGTGCTGAAGACGTCTTTCATTACAACGATCACACTTACGACCGAGCAAACACGGTTGGACTTATCAAAGTGAATTTCAGTGAACACGAGCCTCATGCCAATTTCTCAGTTCTTTTGGGAGTAAGTATAGAAAGAAATATTATAATCTAAAATTTGTATTTTATCATTTTCATAGAAAGTAGAAAAATTTTAGCCTGTAAGGATTTTAGTATTGTTCCACTTAAAGTTAAAGAAATTTGGCTCATGGCAATTATGCTTAATAATACTATTTTATTCTCCTTATTTCATGTACACATACACATTCACGGATAAATTATTACCTTTATAATACCTTTCCTTAAGTCACTCATAAATCAAAACCGAATTGTTTCAAAATTACACTTTATTATTTTAAGGATTACACTATACCCTTACGGTCGAAAAAAAAAAAAAAACACCTCAAGAAGGATGGAGTTAGGAGAGTGGGATTGTGATGTTGGTATGTATAGATGATTACAAAATGAAAATAGTAAGGTCTTATATTGTGGAGTAAAGCAAATTAGTGTGAATACTCCAGTGCCCTGTCGAGCAACTTCTAGCGCCCACTTCTGGCATTGGAGCATACAAGTTTCGAATACTGTCCTGAGGCAATTTAGTTCACGCTTGTTGCAGCTGGAATTAATAGTTCCTGCTCACTGGTATAGTGCTGAAGTAATCGCTCCACCCACCTGGCAATATATGTGATCAATTGGAGATAAATCCGGTGAGCATGACGGTCAAGAAATAGTTTTATTTTGTCTCAGACTACCTCTAGAAACTCTTTCCTTTTTATGGACAAGTACTATCTTGCTGAAACATGAAAGATTATAGATGGATGTCTTGCCATGAATGGTAACACATATGGCTGCAAGATATTTTGAACATATCGTTGAGCCGTTTAAATTTCCTGTATCACAACTAATGATGGCCGGCTGTCATATGTGATGGTTCCCCACACCATGGCACCTACAGTAGGACCATATGTCTCTCTACAGTATAAACCGGGTTTGACCGGTGAACAATGGGCAGCTATATTCAAACACAACCATCGTGGGTTCCCAAGCAGTATCAGGACTCATCACTGAAGACGATACGATTGCATCCCCTGGACATCCAAGGTCGTCGCTTCCGACACCACTGCAAACAAAGGCGACGGTGTCAAGCAGTCAGGGGTAACGTTTATAAAGTGCGTCGTGAGAACAAGCTTCCTACAGCTAAGAATCCGTAAATTATCCAGCGGGAAACAATGCTTCCATTTGAAGATAACACTTGAGATTGAATTGTGGGTATAGTCATTGTTGAAGACTGTTCGGGCTTTTCGACATATGAAGCAATCATATCTTTTGTTGGTCGATCTAGGTCATCCAAAGCAGATATGTTGCTTGTATATACCTTATACATCCACTGCAACCAGCATCTTCTTACAACTTGATCAGAACGGCCAAGTTGGCGAGCAATACGTAGATTTGTCCAGCCCGATTCTCTGAATCCAATAATTCGGCCTCTTTCTAAACCCGTCAATTTCATAAATGGTCTTCGAATATATTTTAATGGTGTCATAAAGGCTTTCTCATCGAGCAAAAGCAAACACTGCCATAATGGAAACCAGTTTCAAAGGCCATTATATAGCAACGGTGATTTAGCTTTCAAGTACTCTGATGCGGTGAATATTTGAATAATTCTTTCATCACATTAATAATTTGTATAACTTTATGTGACATACTTGCCTACCAAGTTTCGTGGTGATCCGACCACTCCTTCTTGGTACGTTATTTAGTATATTAAATGAAGGTATTGTGGGCTGACTATATTACACAAACACACTGAAGCTGTTAAAACTTGAGTTGCTTTGTCTCAAGTATTTCCTTTTTTAAAATATTTTTCTTTCTTTTTTAATATATCACTTTTCTGGAATGAATTGCGAAAAATTCTCAATAACAATTACACAAAAAGCAAGTATTATAAAAACTATAAAAGAACTTTTTAAGAAATATTTGTTTTAGTTTAAAATTATATACTTCTTAAGTAACTTCTAGGTAAAATAACCAAATATCAAAGAAAATACTCGTATCTCCGTCTGTTGTCTATAAAGAGAATTTAAAATTTATTAGTCGATAAAATGAAGATATTTGTATGTCGGTGTACATTATCATTGTAATAGTAAAAACTTTCAAGGCACTCATAATTTTTTTAAAAAAATTAACGCTCTGCATTTGGAGTCAATGGTTATGAAACCGAAACTTAAGTGAACTGTGAATTAGAGTATTGAAGCAAATTCAGTGATGATATAAGTTTCTGTAACGATATGTATTTTCTACGTTATTAACATTTACGTTAGATAGTTTTTAGTTAATTCAAGAAAATAAACTAATGGTCCTGTATGGTACTTTTACAATATTTAAGTATGTTACTTATCACAAAAATATTTGATAAAAAACATTCAAAATATTTCAACAAAATAGAGTTTAGAGTTTTATAAAACAACTCTTTTTGTGTAGAGTTTTATTTTAGTTCCAAGAGAGTTAAAACCTTTCTTCAGTTATAGACAATATATTCAATTATTTTCTATTACTGCAACATAATTTACATTGATAATTAATTCCCAAGTTCTTTTCAGAAAGTAAATCTAAATAATTTTCTTGCCTAAAAGAATGGTTAGCAGAGCATTTCTCCGGGAAGGTTTGATTCTTAAATATCTCTTCTTAAAGGCATTCTCTCGGCAAGGTGGCCACCGAAATCGCATTCATTAAGGCAATAACGCCGTAGAACTAAAATACTTCAAGGAAATAGAGTTTACAGTTTCAGCAATCAATGTTTACTTTATGACTATTTTTATAGGCATTTTGTTTCTTTTAATTCACTTGCAAGACAGATCTTATTCGCTATGCCATAATATCAAATTCCTTGTTCAAAACAATTAATTCCTTCAAAATCACTTTTACAAGAATAGAACTCTTAATTTTTGACGAATACAAAAAGTGCAGTTAATTTCACTGATTACGAGAGAGAGTGATATCTTGAAAATGATGTCTTACAAAAAAAAATTCAAACGGTAACATTTTATTTTTCAAGAAATGGTGATTCTTATATATAAATGAGAGAAAGAAGGTATTAATGTTTGCTCTTAACAGGAAGTCGGTGGCGTCAAACGAACAAAAGATAAGTCCAAATTTTATAAATAAAAAAAAAATTGGAATTATATATCTAGGAGTGTTGTTACTTATCGAGGTAGCCATAGTAAAACCATGTGTAAAACAGGCACACGAATTATTTAAATGCATGTTATTGAGTCCGTCTCTCTCTCTCTCTCTCTTTATATATATATATATATATATATATATATATATATATATATATGCATACATGATCTACTTGCTTGTTAGGAATTGTATTAAAATTTCCGAAAATAAAGACTTAATTTACCTATTTATCCTCCACACATAAATTTAATTCCGACTAATAATAGTAAATACTAAATAGAATATTTAGACATATATTTGAAAACTATAGATAATAAAATCCTTAGTAATATTTATGACATTTTGAATTAGAGTGACATTTTTGAATTTCATATTAATGAGTTATTTCTCTGAAATTGGAGTATACATATTTGTATTTTTATAAACATTAAAAGTATTATTTTTAATTGTATAATGAGAAATAATTAAGTATCTTGTTTTAACCTAAAATAATAATTCTAAGAAGTTTTTCACCAACTTTAATTTGCAACATTGGATAATAACTCACTTGTGTATTTTTCCGTAGGTGAATTCCCAAGTATTGATTCCCATAACAAACCATCAAAAACTTTAATTAAAATTTATATATATATATATATATATATATAT
>BMAW01065369.1:0-13176 GCA_019974015.1 Nephila pilipes | reverse complement strand
ACATTAATTTATTCTATAAAATGAGAATTTATTCTTAGTAAAGAAAAAGTGTATTCAATATTTTCTACTATTCTAAATTATATTTGATTAACTATAACAGGAATAAAATAAATTAAATACATTTTTGAACTTAATATCTTAGAAACAGTCAAAGAAATGTTGTCAATGATCAAGCGTGATTTGAAAGTGTAAAAAAATGTTGTAAATATCATATTTTCTCTTGAATTAAGTAAATCAAAATACAAATATGTTAAACTTAAAATTATTAAGACAGACTTAGATTAATATATTTTAATAAATGCAGTCAAATATTAATAGAAAACACATTAATATGATAGGAGGATTAATGAATTTGTCATAGAGAGATATATAGCTAAAGTTTTATACCTAATTTAAATTTGAAATTTTATATGTTGTATGTACCTATAGACTTAATTTTCACTATACACTAATTCTAAGTATTTTCGTAAAAAAATGAATTATTTTTCTTTTGTAATTATGTAATATAGGTTTCAATATTACTGTTTAGGACGGTGTTTTGAGAAAATATTTAGAATTTTCATCTTACACATTTTTTAAACCTGTGGAATATATCCCCAAATTTACAAATTTACCAAATGTTGCATTTATTTTTTACACGATTTTTTGGAATGCATCTATTGATAAAAAAGAGTTGGGTATATATATATATATATATATATATATATATATATATATATATATATATATATATATATATATATATATATATATATATATATATAATGAAAATATTAATTGAGAAACATAAACAAATAATTCAAAATCATTTACTAAAGTTAGTTAAGTAGTAAATATTAAAATGTAAAAATTATTTCAGAAATTATAAGGAAAACATGCAAATGATTTTTTTCTAGATTCTTGGAAAAATAGAAAACAAGCTAATGAATAATTTAATTGTAAGCAATCTAATATAATTGCAAAGAAAAAAAGACATTTTAAAATACAGAAGTAAACATTTACAATAATATTAATCTAATAAATAATGGTTATAAGATAAAGCTCTACTCATGAAAAAGTACTAACAATAGTATGAAAAAAATAAAAACAAAGGGAATATTTTCTTATTTGCTTATCTTTATATATATATATATATATATATATCTTCTGTGTGTGTGTATGTGACTAAACTCCTCCAAAACGGCTGGACCGATTTGGATGAAATTTTTCGTATGCATTCAAGTGGATTCGAGAATGGTTTGGAGTGTCAATTCGGTCCGATATTGTTATTAGTTAAAAATTTATTAAAAACCTTAACAAACACTTAATTATTTTACCCCTGTGTGTTGTTTTTACTACGTTTAACGTAATGAAGGACCGGGGGGGGGGTGAAATTTCCTGATGATTGTGTAATGGCACGCGATTAGTCATAAAAAAAAATCATGGAAAACATTCTTGAAGCCACAACTTTAAGAGAAAAATTTCAAGGTGAAGTTGTACTTCTACCACGGATCCCAATGATTCCTTCAGATTCACCTAGTTATACCATTCAAACACTTACAATTTCAAATTCGCTCGGCGATTGCTATGACAGTTAATAAGTCTCAAGGTCAAACAATGATGATTTGTGGCTTAAATTTAGGAAATTCATGCTTTTCTCACGGCCAATTATATGTTGCGTGTTCCAGAGTTGGAAAACCATCGAATTTATTTGTTTATACCCCTCAAAAAGTAACCAAAAATATTGTACATCCAATGGCATTATGATAAACTCAGTTTTTGTACAATTTAATTAATATACCTGCTATAAAAAAGTTTCAGTTTCAACTTTTTCACTTTTAATTCAAATAAGTTTAAGTTTTTATTCACACAGCCTCTTTATTTAACTTCGCTCATAGTATTTACATACTCACACGCTTTCAATTGATAGAATTGTGATAACCGTATATGTAGTGAAGTAAGATATATTGTAATAAATGTTAAATAAAAATTTTCCTCAAAATGGTCCATATTGTTAAAGCTTATTCATAAAAATTTGGAATTTTTGAATTAAGAATGTGTGTACAGGATAACGTCTTTCGGGTCCTCTAATAAGTGAATAAAAACATTCAGCAAGGGCTTATAAAATTTAAAGGGATATAAAATGAGAAAGGAGATATTATTCTTCGAAGCACACTATATACAACATGCTTTGTCTATTAGATATTACATATTTTTTGTAAATCATTACAAAATTAAGCTTTGAATTTCCTTTTATACGAAAATAGTTTAAATAATCATTGCAAGTCTTAAGCTGAACTGTTCAAAAAATTATTTAACTCTCATTAATTCTAATAAAATACTAATAAAAAACTCTCATTAATTCTAATAAAATATTTTATATATATATATATAAAGTAGTTGACCTTTATAATTATTCTGAAATGTAATTGACATGGCTGCAAAAAATGCATTTTTCTCTCGTACATAAATCATTCTTACAATTAAGTTAACATGCGGTATAAGTTTTACATAAGTTTTGTTCCGAGTATGATTACTGAGATTAAATTTCTTGTTCGTATTTGATAAAAATTTCAAAAGTCTCTCAATAACTGCAAGTCTGTCTTTTATTTTCATTTCGCCTTGTGAATTAACATAAACGAAGTTGAGAAATCTCAATAAGAAATAGAATATGTCATACGACTTTGAAAAATATGCTTACCATATCCATACATTGTAAGCAAGTCTTTTGAATTAATATGTGCAGCTCTCAGCACAACAGCATTAAACAACAGTAATTGAAACAATACCTCCAATTCAGTCTCATTCGTGTCTTCAGCATCACATAATGTGGAAATTTCTCCCTACTGCTGAATTGCAAATGTTAGTAGACTTAACCAAAATATGCATTAGATTGTGGTCAAAACTTTTCATCTAGTTCTCTAGTCGCATTATCGGATTTTGGCACAATTTCTTGACAGCAAGTAAATTGGTTACTGTAATATGAGATTTTGCTTACATATTTTTTGATGGTGATTTTTTTTAACTAGACAGTTATGTCTAGTCTGATAAAAAAATGTTCTGAAGTCACTGAATACTGATCAAAATCATTATATGCATCAATATCTTGCTCTGAGCAAGTCCCGTAATCACTGTTCGAAACATAATCTAATTTAGAATCAGAATCATAGAGTTCATATTCAAACTCAAACCTTGCAAATAGATCCCGCAATCTTTGCTATTTGCATTCTAACGTGTTAATTTTGAACACCCCTTTTTCACTCAATGCCCTACTGAAGGGAAGCGCTACAACATATACGCAATCCCTTCCGTTTCACAATCTATCAACGATATCATAAGACTTTTGCAACAATGGAGAAGTTCCTTTTCGCTATTCCTTCATAACTTTTACCTCATAGGTACTATTCGTTTCAGAAAGATCAATAACGAATATCCTCCAAGCCCAACATTTTCCAACAAAATAAAACACCTGGAGTAGAGTTTCTCTGGGTATGTGTGCTTACGAGTTAATAAAAGACCTTACCATTTTATAAGATATATGTAATATCATTCAATAACTCAGAATGGATACGTTTCTCACCTGTATTACACTGAATACAAAAAAATATTTAGATTATTGTTACTTTTTGCTAAAATAAATTATCTTTGCTTTTCTAATTTTATTACTATTTTACGGTTAAAAATATTAATGAGACATATCTTATCAATGCACATTTCATCATGAGTACTTTTAATTTTTATGAGCATTTAGGAATAAAAGAAATATCAATGTATAAAACATTCATTCATTTGTTAAAACAAATATTTATAATATCTGAGTCAAAAATTGTCTTACTGTTTCATTTTTAAAATGAGCTTTTGAAAATCATTAAACTAAAAAAAATTATGCGATGTTTATCTTTATTTTGCAAGGAAATATACTATACCCAAACACAAAGGAAGCAAAATGTTATTTATAATTGGGAGAAAATTTTAATTTTTGTGTAATTTGAAATATACATTTATTTTTCTAAGATTCGATGTGTTAATACTATTGCTTATATTTAATGAATTATTCATTTTTAGTACACTCTGAGTGGATTACTAGTTTATCAATGAATAATGACCAACATTTAGACATTCATGTTTTTAAAAATTATTTACTAAAATTGTAAATTATTTTAAAACGCTTAAAAATATGTAACAATACAAATATAGTATGTTAGATTATCAATGAACATTCCACCAGATCTGATCTTAGGAAATGTAGGTGGCAAAACCATCTGATTTATTGCGCAGTGAAGAAAAACAACTCGCAAATATATAGCCTGATTACTTGAATATTGAAAATAAATGAATAATTAAAATCAAATACAACAGGAATTGGTTAGCCTTGTAGCTTTCCTTTATTTTGAGAAACACAGCAGGCTGGTTTTAACAAACTTATTCAAATGTCACAGGAATAGACAGGTTTCGAAGTATTTCTGAATGTAAATTTTAAGATACACACACACACACACACACACACACACACACACATCATAACTACAGACATGATTCAACACATTTGTTCCACTCAAATATGCAAGACAGTCATATAAAAAAGTGGTTTATTTAGGCACTAATGTCTGGTTGTGGAAATTATATAGTTAGTTACAAATGTAATGGATGTTTATTGCTTTTTAGAGGTAAGCTGCTATTATTTGTTACACTTGCTAATATTCCAAATTCAATCGATTTTACTTTTTTTGTATTTTTGCTTAATCACAATTTTCTAAATAGAAAACAGTTAAAACAGTTTCAATTTCAATTGCTTTAAAAGTATATTTTGAAATATTTCTATCATGGGGTAAGGTACTCCCTTACCCTTATCCTTGTGATTGAAATATTCAAAATGTGCTCTAAAATAAAGTGAGTTCATGAAAAACTATGCTATTTTTTCAAAAAAATTCTCTATTTACTTAAATTGGTTTTTAAATCCAGTTTGTGATTCTCAACTCTTTCAAAAGTTTTAGTCAGTATCCAAAATAAGTGTAATATTTCAATAAAGTACATTTTTATTTTCAAAAATATTCATGCTAATTTTCTTTATTTCTACATATTTTTTTTTCAAAAATGTAGACTTTGACTCTCAAATTCAGCAATTTTTAAGCCCTGGCCTCTCCAAAAAGGTGTGTTTTAAGTTTGAAGAATTCATCTATGACATCGTAGCTCTTAAACAGATGAACCACTTTTAATGCGGCTTGTTTTAGTTTGAAAGCTAGTTTAAGAAGCAGAAAGAGGCGCAAGTGCTGACCGAAAAAAGGAATGGGTAGAAAATACTTTCACTTTTCTTTTCTTTCTGATAAAAAGAATTAAATTTTTTTACATAAATTTTTCATTCTGATACAAAAGATTTCAAAATTTTTTTAGATAAATTTTTCTTTCTAATAAAAAAGATTTCAATATTTTAATTTTAAAATTTTCTTTATTTAAAAGAACTAAAGAAATAAAGCTCAATAGATACTTTAGAAGATGTTACATTTTTATTCGAAAATAATTCAAAATCAATATTCAACTCGAAGTTAATAATGAATCATTATTGAAAAAAAATTGTATACGAGCAAGTTTCATAATGATAGTAAAATATGTTATTAATAAAGGATCTAAAATAAAAGTGATATTAAAAAGCGTTTACATATGAAATAAACAATTTATTCCAAATTACAAAATTATTTATTTGAGCTATCATATTTATGTTTCACAGTCTCGCTGTTCTATCAAAATATTGCAAGAAATTTTCTGATAATTCTATTTCCTTTTTTTTATGTATATATTATTTTTGTTTCAGTTCTTCCAAACAATTTAAAAAAAAACACTTTGTTTCATTTTGTTATTTAGAAAAACAAACTATTATGATGAATTCTTAAAAAAAACTAATGAAAAATTTGGACAGCATAAGATACTTATTTCTTTGGATAAAAAATGAAGACAAACAGGTAACTTTTACAATGTTTAATAACAACAATAAATGATGTCTTTGAACGATATTTCGACTTTCGAAGGAAAAACACGTAATTAAACATTTTGAGTGCGTATAAAGGCTGATTAAGCATTAAACATTATTTCCAAGGCAATCAACAATTCAAAATGATACTACATAAGCAAGTTTTATAGTAGCCTACGACCTTGGTAAACGCAACAAGCCTTATTTGGATGAGGTGTGGATTCAGCAGTGCACTAGAGACAGTGCAAGCGTATTGTTTCTTGATACTTGAAGCAAATTTAAAAGTAAGTCATTGTCATGAAGAACTATAGTGTGGAGCATTGACTCAAGTTTTGATGAACTCACAGAACAGCCAAAGATATGCGAGCAAAAAAATTGATATTCTTTAGCACTGGCTGAGAGTACAAAAAACGTAGACACTACACTATTAGTCATCTCTATACGTAACATTAATGAAAATTTAGTCGACATACAGAAATTACTTGACCTAGAATCAATTGATTGAGTGGGCTTTTACTTGTGTGAAAGATAATGGCTTGTGGTGGTAAAAAAAGCGTGTTTTAATTCAGATGGGGCTAGATCTTTCAACAGAAAACATACAGGTGTGGTTAAGATTCTGTAAAAAACAAATTATATGTACAGGACTCAATCAGTGATACCTTGTATCTTCATTGGATTTTGTAATAAAAGAGCCTTTGTAAAGTGTCACTGGATTTAAAACTTTTGATAGATGCTATTGTTAATGTAGTGAGCCTAATCAGAACAAGAGAACTCCATCATCGATTGTTCAGATCTCTTTAGAAGATGCGGAGGCAGAGTAAAAAAGCGTAATTTTCCAGAGCATGGTAAGATGGTTGAGAATGAAAAGTGATAAAAAAAAAGTCTGAGTATTGCAAAATGCAGAACTCTTATATATGATCGTGCAGGAAATATCATTTTATTAAAAATAAGATGTGAAGAGTGTAGATAAGAAAATATGTTTTCAGGTGATATATTTAAGAAACTAAAGAAAATATGTTTTCAGGTGATATATTTAAGAAACTAAAGAAACTAATTGAGTGTTGTAGAGAAAAAGCAGTTGTTTGCACACATGAAACGTGGAAGCATATAAAATCATTCAGTTCCAAACTGGATCTATTGGCAAGGCAAACAGGTGAAGGCGACTTTTGTATTAAAAAAAATAAGTACGAGAAAATGTTATTGCTATGGTTATGGATCAACTGCAGAGTTTGGAGGACGGTATCACATGAAGATCTAAAGACTTTATGAAAATTTAACCTATATTAAATTAGCTCCCTTATCCATCACTGCTGATAATGACATAACACTTGAGGAGCTGCAAGTTGAACTTATTCCAATCATATTATGAAATAAAGGTTTAATACTGTGATATTAAATGACTTTTCCAAACCTTGTCAGTTGAAAAATTGCTATGTGTCAAGAAATTAGCTGGAAAAATATTCTCCTTGTATATATACATATATATAATACACACAATCACATACATACATACATATATATATATATATATATATATATATATACATTCTTCTTTTGCGCCACTTGTTCTTTTGGTTAAAAGTGGAAGCTAGATGGAAGAGTGCGAACAACAGAGAAAGACGTAAGATCAGATAGCTCTTTAATATGTATAACCAACAGTTTTATTTTAACTTAGTAAATATTGTACAATAATATATGGTTTAATTGAACGTCATCTTCTAAAAATCCACTTTGTTATTGAATCTAGAAAACCCCTAGACATCTTTAAAACAATCCATGTACGCCATTTCTGTAGTTAGGATTATATATATATATATATATATATATATATATATATATATATATATATATATATATATATATATATATATGCTCGTAAATAGACATTAACTTGCAGGATATGATGAGAATCTCAACCAGCAATTTCTTTACTCATTTAAAAAATATAGAAAAAGTATGATAGGGTACATTTATCACATTAAACTGAATCTAAAAATAAATATTCCTGAAACTGTAGATGATTTGAAGCAAATATAGTATATAAATTGAGTACGATAGCAATTATTGCATTAAATTTATATTTATTGATTCTTATAGTATAATTTATACCCTTTCTGAAATGTAAATTTAACCAGTGAAGGCAATCATTTTATGAGATGCTGCTCTTTTCTAAACTCCGCTTCCGCAAAGTAACTCTTTACCCAAACAAGTGTTCATTCCTGTATTAGAGTATACCTGCAATGTATCTTAATCACTCATCTGTGACATATCACACTAATATATATAATTTTAAATAAAAATTATTCTTTTGAAATATCTCATGAGTAACGTTGATATTACCTTTTCATTTACGGTATATAATGAAATATTTAAAAGGTTTGATAAAAAAGACATCATGTCCGATTTCAATATTTGCATCCAAGTTATCTCTTAATTATATTCAAGCCTATACGATACGTTGTATTGAATCCTATTTTATTGACTTTAATTGACTGAGAAGCAATTTGCCACAAATATTATTTCCTCGTTTTTCGTAACATAAATTGGGTTCATTTTCAGCTTCAATATTAATGATGAAAATAGATGCCATATAGATTTATACTTCACACACACACATTTTAGATCTATGATTAATTTCAATTTCATTTGTAACCTTTGTTGTAAGATTGTTTCATTTTATAAAAATGAACACTCTAAAACCTTGATTTTCATATAAATCTAACTTATTTTTTTCTTAATTAACACCAAAGTTATAAATTTTTTAGAAACTTGCTCTGATATTTTTGCATTATGCTTTTCAGACATAATAGCTATTCAAATTTAATACTTAATTATAGCACTTTCAGTCTTAAGAAAATATAGACATTTAAATACAAGCTAATCTTTTTTTCAATGTTTATTTCAGCACAAAAGTCATATTATATAACATATTTAACACTACCAATATATCATCAGTGAGTATACTTGTAATGTACAAAGACTCAAACAGGGAGTACGAGGGTTGCTATTTATATTTCTGTCCTAATAATGAAAAAACAAATATGTAGGATCGAAATTGGTTTTATTGTTTTTCAAAATATTCTCCATGATGATCAATACACTTTTGCATGCGTTTGAACCAATTTTCAAAGCACTTTTTCCAGTCCGATTGAGGTAACTCCAAAACATGCGTTTTGAATGCATCAACCGCTTCTTCGAGGGTCGAAAATCGTTGTCCACGTAATTTATTTTTGATGTGTGGGAATAAGAAGAAGTCATTGGGTGCCAAATCAGGGCTGTACGGCGGATGACCCATCAGTTCGATCTTTCGCTCCGTCAGAAATGCCTTTGTTTGAGTCGATGTGTGAGAGCTCGCATTGTCATGATGAAGAATGATTCGCCTGTTCTTCTGCTTTTTTCGAATTTCTCCGATGACTTCTGGCAAACAAATGGTCGTGTACCATTCAGAATTGACCGTCCTGCGTTGCTCTAACGCCACTGTTGCCACATGACCGTTAATGCCGAAGAAACAGGCAATCATTTGTTTCGATGTGCTTCTTCCTCGAACAACTTTTGTTGGTTTTGCCTCATCTTGGAAGACCCATACAGTTGATTGCTGTTTTGTTTCCGGCTCATATGCATAGATCCATGATTCGTCAGCTGTGTAGATGTTATACACAGCCTTTGATGTACCTTGAATGTATTTTTCCAACATTTCCTTGCACCAATCGACACGAGCCTTTTTTTGAGCGTTTGTCAGATTATGCGGGATCCAACGCGAACAAATTTTTTTTACGCTCAAATGTTCATGCAATATTTTATTGATGCTAGTCATACTAATGTCCAAAGACGCCTCTATCTCACGGTATGTCACATGACGATCTTGCTTTATCAGTTCACGCACAGCATTGATCTTTTCTGGCACAACAACGGATTTTGGACGACCTGCACGGGATTCGTCCTGGATCGAACATCGACCACGATTAAATTCGTTATACCAATTTTTTACAGTGCTGTAGGATGGCGCTTTATCGCTGTATAAAGAATTAAGTTCATTGAAGCACTCTTGTCTTGACAATCCACGTCGAAAGTTATGAAAAATAATGGCACGGAAATGTTCACGATTCAATTCCATTTTTTGACAGAGAAGAACTTTTCAATTTACTGTCAACAACACAAATAAAGCTATAATGGTAAATCGTTTGCTGAATTTATGTTTAAAAATATCAAACTTTCGATTAAAATCGTCTGCGGTCGCCTAGCAACACTTACTGTTGCCAAGGCCAGAAATATAAATAGCAACCCTCGTAATAAACTGCACACACACAAATAATAGCGTTGAGAAATATTTTAATCTTTTTTTTTTTGCAAACAATAACACACATGCACAATATTTAATGAGAATGATTATACACATTTCTGAGTTTTTGAATAAAAAAATGTTAGGAATTAATAGTGCTTTAAATTGAAAAATACAAGTTATATAAATCAACATAGCATAAACTCAAATTATAAATTACAATCCGATCATTAGAATAAGTTCTACGATTTTTTTAATACCATTAATATAAATCAAATTTTGTTAACTATGAACACCTATGACTTCAAACAAGAAAGAAATAAATGTGGAATGTTTTTTGTCTGAATTTTAATACATTTTATTACGTGAAATTATACTTTAAGTAAATAAAATTGCAATCATCATAACTCTAATATTCTTACATCTTGGAAAACTAATAAATTCCTTTAAATTAATTTTTTCATTATAAATATATTTAAAAGTTATCCATCATTTTTTATAATTTTCCTAAATGTATTATTATTCATATATGGAGATTATGAATTTTTTAATAATTAATGAGTCTGGAAAACCACGATAAGCATAAAAGTAAAAATATTATTAAAATCTTTGCAAATATCTTTAAGAATTAATGAAAATATCTATTTCTAAAATTTCTTAAATATATATTCAGGTAATGTTTATCCTATAGCATTTAGAAATAAAAGTTATTCACCTTTAATGAAATTTACATAATTATTTTTATAATTTTATATTTAATTAAAAATAATTTACTTGTAGAAATTTTATCAAATCTCTTCCAATACTACCTTATATTTTAAATTGATTAACAAATACGAAACTAAATGTAATAAAATATTTTTTTTGTAAAGTGGATCATTAAAGGAAAATTGAATCTGAATTTTTGGGGAGAATTTTGTTTGAGATGCAGACATAAATATACACCTTTCCCACATGATTACTGCATTCTCTTAATTTTCGTTCTATAAGTAGCTAATTCATTTTTAATAAATAGATTTAACTTATAATTGGAAAGAGAAATTTTCAAATGAAAAAAAAAAATACTTTTATTATAAGGTAAGAAGTGGAAAATAAAATCTCTTCAACTTTAAAATCTTTTACAGGGAAAATACAAAATAATTTTTTCAAATTCGCGACAAAAAGCATATAATGAACATAACAGCAATAGGAAATGATTTTTTTATTTTATTTTATTTTTTATTTTATCATCTCTAGGAATCCTTCAAGGTGCCACGTTCTAATTAGTAAGTATTTGCAGTGTATAGTGTCAAGCTCATTATTGTCTCTGAAAATCACATAACTTTTTGCATAGAAAAACTACGTATTTTGTTCGACACACAAGCCGTTTAATGAGAAGTTTTCTCGTTAAAATAGATACAATTTTATTCAGATTTGAATAAGTTATCTTTTAATTTTGAATATCAATAATCTGAGATTAACGTTAATTTGTTTTGAATTTCTATACTTTGAAAATCGATACTTAAATTATCTTTTTGATTTCTCAAACTTACTTAGTAAAACATGTATGTTATAACATATCTTCATTGTTATAAAGAATATAATAAAAATAATAATAGTAATGAATCAGAGGTTTTGAACGATATAAGTTTTTTACTTATAACACCCATCGTATATTTATAAATGTTTTACTTTGTGTATCTTGAAAAGTCCAATCTGGATAGAAAATGAAACTCAGATTTTTGTTTATAACTCAAAATAAATTATACATAGATTTTTCTTATTTTTCTTTTTAATTAATTTTAATAATATTTTGAAAATATTTATTTTAGTTGTTTCCTTTTATTATAAATATAGTTTTAGTTTAGTAATACTTATTATAATAAAAACATTTTTCATTTCCGTATTGTATACGTGAAGAACTTTTACATATCAATAATTTTAAATTATCAAGTTCAACAGTAAATGCTATTCAAAGTGAATACTGTGATTCAGAACAGGTGAAAAAGTTTCGTGTAAATTCCTGTATTAATCAGAAATTCGTATTAAATATTTTAAATTAAATATTCTGTTATTACGAAAAATGCTTTAATGGAGAAGAAAAGTGCTTTGTAAATATAATGTTCTTTTTAGCGAAAGTTTTGGGAAGTTTAATCCATTAAGAATACTGTTGTTAATACCCTGTGTTATTCCAAGTGTGTATTTAAATAATATGTACCAAAAGGAAAGAGAAAAAAAAGTTAAAAATAATAGAATGCTAAATAATGAGTGTAAATATATTTTGGATTTTATATACCTCTTCAAGGAAATTTTAGTTGAATTACAATTTTAGTTTTGTCTAGTTTTGAACCTTTTTGATATGTAAATAGATTAGATTTTCATATTAAAAATGCTTTTAATTTAATTATTTTCTGAGGAATCTTCATATTAAAGAATATATACGTCTAAGGAAAAATATAAAATCTATATCATCTTTTAAATATTTTTTACCATATTCATGTTTTAATAATTACACACACACACACACACACACACACACACACACACACACACACAATAATAATACCACACAATAACAATATCAATATCAACAACAACACACATCAACAACAAATAATAATAACACACACGAAATAATATAGACACACATCAATAATAACAATATTAAGAAGAGTTATTATACATATATATATATATATATCGAGCATATATATATATATGGGATACGAGTATAAGATATATATATTATTATATGTTTATATTATTATATATATATATATACCATATATTAGTATACATACATATATATACATATGCGTGGCACCATCAACCACCACCGCTTCTCGAACAAACCCCAAGAATCTTAGATGAACCGCGTACAGGCACGGCAAAACGTGAGGAGAGATACGGAAAATGACGGCAACCAGAACCAAACATGTTTGAGCAACACGCAACTGAACCCAGCTGTCACCGG